>LUCM01009931.1:0-11827 GCA_008360955.1 Fasciolopsis buskii | reverse complement strand
GGAGAGGAGATACTTAATTATGGAGGATGATGGTTCTATGATAATGATGGACGATCGAATCGATTGACTAATGATAATGATCGACGTCCAGAGGATTGCATGAGAGGATGAAGGAGGAATGCACAAACAAGTACGACGTCACACTGGAAAGAATGAATATAGCATTGATGATGTGGATGATGATAATGTTGATGAGGCGAGTTGACTCGACGAAAAGTGTGATAAAGCGAGGAGATCATATATGAAAGTCGATGAGGGCAGGCACATGCAACAATGTGGATAATGCTGGATAGTGCCAGGCATGATGAGAATGAGGGCGATGGATGAAGATGATCACGTTGATCAGGATGATAACGAGGAGGAGGAGGGAGATGATGAGGGGGAAGGAATGAGCGCAGGTATGACGAGATATAATGGAGGATGACAAGAACGGGATGATCGAGTGGGGGAGGATGACTGCTGGGATGATGACGAGGAGGCGCGAGATACGATGAATGAGATGACGATAATGATGGACGATAGACGATGATGAGAATGAACGAGGAATGCCGGCACGATGAATAGGCATATCAGGAAACTGAATCAGTGAATAATGAGGGAGAATGGGAAGGGAGGACGGTGCGCGTAGTGAGGAAGGAAGCGAATGGAATGACTGAACACACAAGAGGATTGGGAGGATGAGCTGGCGAAAAATGACCGAATATTTTCCTGAAGGGGATGAATCTGGGCAATGTTGATGAATATGTTCATGATGAAAATGATGATGGCGATGTTCATGCTTTGCTGAGGAAGAGGAGCATGATAAGTATGCTGTGCATGTTAAAGATGATGCTGATGACGATGATGATGTTGATGATATGAAGATGAAGATGAGGAAGATGAGGATGATGATGAGGAGGAGGAGGACGAGGAGGAGTAGGATGATGAGAATGATGAGGAGGAGGATGGGGATGATGAGGATTAAGAGGATGATAATGAGGATGAAGATGATGATAATGATGAAGATGATGATGAAGAGGAGAAGGAGGATGACCAGCACACTGAAGCGGTGATGAGCGATCTAAAATCGAATAATTGGGTGATAGTGTACGGTATGATGACGAGGACGAGAAGATGATTAGAAGGTTAAAGATGAGGAGGATGATATGAATGAGGTGGATAATGAGAATGAAATGAGCGACTGACCTTAAAGATGATGAAGATGACCTGATTAGGATGAGTAAGTGAGGAGCGTTAGAACAGAGGATGGATTGAGGAGAGCAGGATGAGGAATAAGAAGGATATCGAGGGATACAATGTGGATGATGAATGAAGAACCTCGATGACGATGATGATGATGATGTTGATGTTGAGAATAATAAGGTTGATGATGAGGAGGAGAAGAAGGAGGAGGATGAGAAGAATGGTATGATGAGAATTAGTTTGGGGACGATGTGGTCAATGGGGATAATAAGATAAATAAACTGATGCTGGTGCGAGGTGAGATTGCAATGAACATAAATGACCCTACGAAATGACTGAGGCAACTAATACGACTACAACGACTTTAGCAGGATTAAAGAAGTTTTGGATTAAGGAATTATCTAATGTGATATCATGCACGAGGATTAAACGATGGAGCTATCAGATGTGAATGATGCCGGAAGCAGAAAAAGAACCAGGTGATGATGAGGAGGATGAAGAAAGTGAAGATGATCTGAAAGAAGAATGCAATTAATTAAGAAATATCGAGATGAGGGAGCAATATGGACCAATGGGGCTGAAAAGGATGCTGATGTGGATGGTGAGGATGATGATGTGGATGATGGGAATAATGTGGATGATGAGGAAGAAAATGAGATATATCAGCGATGAATCAAGCATTATCCTGATGATGAGGGGACTATGGATGAATTGGAGGACGGGGATGATTAGAATGTGAATGGTGATGCGGATGATGATTACGATGATGATTAGATTCAGAAACGAGAAAGATAATGATATGCAGGCTGAGGATGCTGAAAATGATGGCGGTGATGCGAATGATGAGTATGATGACGAGGATGACCACGTTGATGAGGAGGATGTGCAGGATAATGAGGATGATGATGATGGCGATAATGGCGATGGATCGATCCCGAACGACGCTGAGGATGATAAGGATGCTGAGGATGAAGATGTGGATGAGGATGATGATGATGATGCTGATGACGATGATGATGGAGATGAAATATCGAGGAGGCCCCCGTCAAAAATATATTGAGGATGATAATGAAGAGAATGATGTGGAGGACGTTAGGGAGAATGTCGAATGATGAATATGATGTCCCGATGGCTACGGAATGAACTGGGGAGGATGACTGAGGAAGAACGATAAGGGATGATGAGGCATCGAGGATGGCGTGATGAGGATCGAATAAATTAATGGTGGACTGATGCTGTTGATGATGTCGATGATGACGCGGAAGATGGTGAGCGATGACTGAAATAATCGATGGTGGATGAGAATAAATGAGAATGAGGGAGAATGGGATAAGGATCCATGAAGGATAACCCAGAACGATCATGATGATAGGGAGGCGGAGTAGAATGAGAAAGATGCTGAGGATGATGAAGATGATGAGGAGGAATAGAATGCCGAGGATGATTTGAATGAGTTTGATGAGGAGGATGATGAGGGAGAGGAGGAGGATGTTGAAAATGATGAGAATAATGAGCATAATCAGGAGAAGGAGGATAATCAGGATAAACATGATGACCTTGATGATGAGGGGAATAAGGAGAATGGGGATGAGGACGATTTTGATGATGAGGAGAATGATGGGGATGATTACGATTAGGATGACGATGGGGACGAGGAAGATGATGATGATTATAATGATGAGAACAATGAGGATGACGAGGATGATCAGGTTGATGAGGAGAATGAGGAGGAGGTAGGGGTTGATGAGGATAATGACAATGATGAGCATGATTACAGTGATGAGAATGATAAGCCAGGATGGGGAGGAAGATGAGGAGGAGGAGGAGGAGGACATGCAGTTTGAGGATGATGAGGACGCTGAGGTTGCTGAAGAGGATGACGTAGAAATGAGGAATTCGCTCTGAGGATGCTGAAAAGTGAGATGAGCAGTGATCGAGATGTGAATGACGTTGGCGCATTTGTACTGAAGATGGATCCACAATGATGGAGGGAGAGACGTGCAGGATGATAAGGATGCTGAGGATGAGGATGAGGGTAATGATTGATCGCAGAAATGCTGAGCGATGATGGACAAAGTACGACGCGGAAGCTGATTATGCGGATGGCGCATCGGGCGAGGATCCCATGAGGAGTATCATAAAGGAGAAATTTAAAAAAATACGAGGAGGAGGATATAGTGGAGGAGGGAGGATGAGTGGGCGTGAGAGGAATATGAGGAGGAGGATGAGGATGATGAAGATGATGTGGATGATGATGAGGATGATGAGGATGAAAAGGACGGATGAGAGGATGAGGAGGATGCCGATCGAGTGATGTCCTGAGGAATGCTGTGTAGATGGATGGGGATGTTAAAGCTGCTGAGGATGAGTTCGTTGATGAAGATGCTGAGGAGGATGAAAATGACGAGGTCGCTGAGGATGATGTGGATGATGTGGATGATTAGGATGATGAGGTTGATCATGAGGATGACGAAGAGGACGACGAGGATTGGAAGGCAAGCGACTGAGTATGATGATGAGGATAATGATGAGAATGATGAAGAGGACGAGGAAGATAATGAGGTGGATGATGAGGAAAATGATAAGGATGGAAGAGTTGCGTGATGATGAGGATGAAGAGGATGATGACGACGATGATGAGGATGAGGATGAGTAGGATGAGCAGGATAATGAGCGTATTGCTGAGGACTCGCTCAGTGGGGTTGAGTGAAGACGATAAGAAATGCTGAGGAAGGAACTGCGATCGGAAGGATGAGGATGATGAGGAAGATGATGAGGTTATCAAGGATGATGATGGGATGATGGAAATGATGAGGATGATGAGGACGATGAGGACGATGAGGAGCATGATGAGGAGGAGGATCAGGAGGATGATGACCATACTGAGGATGCTGGAGATGATGAGCTTGATGGAAATGTTAAAGGTGATGCGTATAAGCAGGATGATGAGAGTGATGACAATAACGAAGATGATGAAGATAATGAGGATGCTATGGATGCTGTGGTTGATGGCGATGATGAGGATGATCACGATAACGAGGATGATGAGGATAATGAGGATAATAAGGATGATGAGGATGATTATGATGAAGAAGATGATGCTGATTATGATAACGATGAAGATGAGGAGGATGATCTGGATAATGCTGAGGAGGATTATGAGAATAGTGAGGATATTGAGGAAGAAGAGGATAAACACGATGATCAGGATGATCAGGTTGATGAGGAGGATGAGGAGGATGGGAGGATGATGAGAATGATGAGGATGTTGCGGATGTGGATGATGAGGGTAATGATGGGGATAATGGGGATGATGATTAGAATGATGAAGATGATGAAGGTGATGATGAGAATGAGGAAGATAATGATGAGAATGAGGAGGAGGATGATCGACATGCTGAGAAAGGTGGAGATGATGACGATGATAAGGCTGCTGAGGATGATGAGGATGATAATGATGAGGATGATGAGAATTATCAGGAGAAAGATGAGGATGCTGAAGATGCTAAGTAGGATGAGGATAATGAGGATGCTTACGATGATGAGAATAAGAATGAGAAGGAGGATAATTTGGACGACCATGACGATGATGAGGAGAATAATGAAAATGAGGATAACGATGCGGAGGATGAGGAGGATGATGAGCTTGATTAGGAAGACAATGGGAAAGATGATGAGGCAGATAATGAGGAAAATGACGTGGAATGGGAGGAAACATATGATGATGAGTAGAGTGATGAGGATGAGGACGAGGATAAGGATGATGTGGATGATGAGGAGGATTAGGAGGATGATAAGGTTGCTGAACATGCTGTGGATGATGAGGAGGATAATGATGCTGGGGATGATGCGGATAAGGATAATCAGGATGATGATGAGGACAATGAAGCTGATAAGGATGATGCGGATGCTGAGGAGGATCTTGGGTGCGACTAAGGGGGAGGATGATGACGATGAAGACGAGGATGATGAACATGATGAGGATGACGATGAGAATGAGGAAGATGTGAAGTTGTGTGAGGAGGAGAATGAGCGAAAGAGGAAGACGATGAGAAACGTAATGTGGGGCTTAATGAGATGAATAAAGAGGATGAGGAGAAGGAAGATTAGGATGATGAGAATTCCAAGTTTTCTGAGGATGATGTGGAAGATAAGGATGCGAGGATGATGAGGATAAGAAGGACGATGAGGATGCTGATGAGGATGATGAATAGGATGAGAATGAGGAGGATGATGAGAATGATCAAGATGCTGTCGATGATTAGGTTGAAAAGGATGCAGATGTCGATGCGGATAATGATGATGAGGATGATGATGAGGGTAATATGGATGACGATGAAGATGACGAAGATGATGAGGATGATGAGGAGGATGAAGAGGATGATGAGATCGACAATGATGCTGGGAATGATGAGGATGAGTAGGATGATGAGGATGCTGATGGGGGGGATGATGAGGGTGACGAGGATGATGAGGAAGTTGAGGAAGAGCATGAGTAGAACGATGAGAATAATGAGAATAGAGTTTGAGATAATGCCGATGATGACGAGGATGATGAGATCGATGAGGAGGTTGAGGAGAACGATGCGGAAGATCAGGATGATGATGAATAGGACGAGGAGGATGATGACGAAAATGATGAGCATTGTGAGGAGAATGAGGAGGATGTGAGAAGAATAACGATGATGAGGAGGAGAAAGAGGATGACGAGCAGGGTGATGAGCATGAAGGCGAGGATGAGAATGATGAGGATGTTGATGAGGATGGTGAGGATGATGTGGAGAATGAGGATGATGATGAGGATGACGAGGAGGATGAAGATGAAAATGATGAGCATTATGAGGATGAGGAGGATGTGAGAAGAATGGCGAGGATGAGGATGATGAGGATGATGAGGAGGATGAGGAGGATGATGAGGATGCTGACGATGCTGTGGATGCTGAGAATGATGCGGATACGGATGACGAGGATGATAACGAGTTAGTTTAGGACGATAATGCGGATGATGAGAAGGATGAGGAGGATGAAAAGATGGATGAGGAGGATGATGAGGGAATGAGGAAGACGATGAGAAACGTAATGTGGAGCATAACGAGGTGAATAACGAGGGTGAGAATGATGAGGCGTATGACCAGGGGGATGATTAGGATGATGAGAATGATGAGGATGCGGGATATGATGAGGATGACGAGGGTGTTGATGAAGATGAGGAGGATGACGATGGAATGGGAAGACGATGAGAAACCTGATGTGGTGCACAATGAGATGAATAACAAGGATGAGGATAGTGAGAAGGAGGATGAGGGGGATGATGAGAATAATAACAAGGATCAGGAGGAGAAAGAAGATAATGACTGGAGTGATGAGCATGAAGGCGAGGATGAGAATGATTAAGATGAGGAGGAGGATGAGGAGGAGGATGATTAGGATGATGAGTATGCTGAGGTTGCTGGGGCTGATGAGGTCGATAATGATGCTGATGTTAGTGCGGATAAGAAGGATGAGGATGATGATTAGTGTACTATGAATGATGATGAGAATGAAGATGATGTTGAGGATGATGTGGAGGATGAGAAGGATGGGGATGATGATGGGAATGCTGAGGAGGTTATTGAACATGCTGAGAATGCTGTGGATGATGATAATGATATGGATGCTGAGAATGCTGAGGACGATGAAGATGCGGAAGATGCGGAAGATAATGAGGATGATGAGGATGATGAAGAAGATGAGGTGGATGATGAGAATAATGACGAGGATCAGGAGGAGAAAGAGGAAAATGACTAGAGTGACGAGCATGAAGGCGAGGATGAGAATGATAAGGATGTTGATGGGGATGATGAGGAGGATGAGGACGATGTGGAGGATGAGGTGATGGATGAGGAGGACGACGAGGGAATGAGGGAGACGATGAGAAACATAATGTGGAGGATAATCAGGTGAATAACGAGGATGAGGAGGAGGAGGAGGAAGAGGAGGATGGTTAGGATGATGAGTATGCTGAGGTTGCTGGGGATGATGAGAATGATGAGGATGCGGAAGATGATGAGGATGATGAGGCTGATGATGGGGGTAATATGAATGAAAATGAGAATGAAGAAGATGATAAAGATAAAGAGGAGGATGACGCGGAGGATGAGGAGAATGATGAAAATGATGAGAATGATGAGGATGTCGATGAAGATATGAAAAGTGATGAGGGTCATTTGGATGACGATTACCTATCTGGGGTTGCTGAGGAGGCTGAGGATAATGAGGATGCTGAGGATGCTGAGGATGCTGAGGATGCTGAGGATGATGAGAATGATGAGAATGATGAGGATGATGATGATAATGAGAATGATGAGGATGCGGAAGATGATGAGGATGATGAGGATGATGATGAAGATGGGGAGGATGATGAGGAGGATGAGGGGAATGAAGAGAATGATGATGATGAGGATGTGGATGATTCGGATGAGGATTAGGATATGGAGGATGAGGAGGAGGAGCAGGATGATGATGGGCATGCTCAGAATGATGAGGAGGATGAAGATAATGGGGATGCTGAGGATGCCTAGGATGATGAGGATGATAAGGATGCTGAGCAGAATGAGGAGTATGAGGAGGAGGATGGGGATGATGAGGATGATGAGGATGATGAGGATAATGAGGAGGATGAGGATGCTGAGCAGAATGGGGAGTATGAGGAGGAGGATGAGGATGATGAGGATGACGATGAGGATGGGGCGCATGCTGAGGATGCTGATGATGACGAGAATGAAAAGTGTGCTGAAGATGATGAGGATAAGGATGATGATGAGGATGATGAGGTCGATGATGAGGATTACGAGGACTATTAGAAGGATGAAGAGGATGGTTATGAGGATTAGAATGAGGTGAATGATGAAGATGATGATGAACAGGATGATGAGGTTGATGAGGAAGATGATGAGTATGATGACGATGGTGATGACGAAGATGATGATGACGATGATGTGAATGATGAGGATGATGAAGAGTATGAGGATGTTGATGCTGATGTGGATGATGAAAAGTGTGATAAGCATGCTGAGGATGCTGAGGATGATGAGGATGTTAAGGATGCTGAGGATGATGAGAATGAGTAGGAAGATGCGGATGAGGTTGATGATGAGGAGAAGGATGAGTACTATGATGTGAAGAATGGAGAGAACAAGGATAAGGATGATGAGGAGGATGAGGACGGTCAGGATGATAATGAGCATGCTGAGGATGATGCGGATGAGGATGAAGATAAGGAGGACGATGAGGGGGATCAGGATGATGATGAGCATGCTGAGGATGATGAGGATGATAAGGACGCTGAGGATGATGAGGATAATTAGGATGATGAGGATGACGATGAGGACGGTGCGCATGCTGAGGATGCTGATGATGACGAGAATGAAAAGTGTGCTGAAGATGATGAGGATAAGGATGATGATGAGGATGATGAGGTTGATGATGAGGTTTATGAGGACTATTAGAAGGATGAAGAGGATGGTTATGAGGATTAGAATGAAGTGAATGAAGATGATGATGAACAGGGTGATGAGGTTGATGAGGAAGATGATGAGTATGATGACGATGGTGATGACGAAGATGATGATGACGATGATGTGAATGATGAGGATGATGAGAAGGATAAGGCTGTTCAGGAAAAAGGCGATTGGTGGGATGCTGAGGAGGATGAGAATGATGAGGATGCTGAGGATGATGATGATGATGAGGGGGATAATGGAGAGGACGATGAAAATAGTGAGAAGAATATTGAGGATGATGATGCGGTCGATGATGAGGAGAATGACGGGGATGAGGAGCAGGAGGATTAGGATGATTAGTAAAATAATCGGGATGAAGAGAAGGATATGCATGATAAGTATCATGAAGATGATAACGATACTGAGGTTGATAAGGAGGATGATGAGGATGATCAGGATAATGAGGATGATGAGGATGCCGTGATTGATGAATATGATAAGAATGCTGAGGATGATGGTGATATGTAGGATGATGGAGATCATAGTCAGAATAATGTGGATGATCATGATGATCATGATGATCAGGATGCTGAGCAGAATGAGGAGTATGAGAAGGATGATGAGGATGATGAGGATCATGAGAAGGATCATGAGTGGGAGGATGAGGATGATGAAGATAAAGAGAGAGAGGATGTTGAGGATGATGACGAGGATTATGACGATGATGAGGAGGATTAGGAGAATTCTGAGGATGATGACGACAGGAAGGATCACTAAGATATTAAGGATGATGAGAATTATGAGGAGAAAGATGAGGATGCTGAGGATGCTGAGGATGCGCAGGATGATGGTGATATGTAGAATGATGGAGATGATGATGCGAATGATGAGGATGATAAGGGGGATGAGGATGATGATGAGGTTGATGATGATGATGACGATGATTGTTAGGAGGAGGAGTAGTAGGGGGAGTATGATGATGACATGAATGCCTAGGATGTTGATGATGTGTATGATGAGGAAGATGAGGAGAATGATGAGGCGGACGAGAAAATGAGGAGAAGGTAGATGAGGAGAATGACTAGGATGAGGAGGGGGAGGAGTCTTATGAGAAGGACTATTAGGATGAGGAGAAGGATGTAACCACGGTATTGTGATAGCGTCAAACACGCCGTGGCCGAGGCATTCGACGGTTAATTGGTCTGTTCATTCAGAGCTATTCGCGCATTACAAATACTTACAGACCATGTGAGCGTTGGCGTTTGTGAACCCCTGTGGCATTGAATGAACCAATGGGCACGAACTGAAACAAAATACAGTCGTTTCTTACCGCCTAATTGGCTAAGATAATGAGCGAATGGAATCAAGGAAATAAGGAAAGTCATGCCAATATGGTAGTGAGCAATGAAAGGAACGTGGCAAAACGGCTTAGCTCGCAAAGCTAGCCGCAATGGCAAACCGCCGGTGGCGACGAATGAATTTCAGTCATTTCAAGGGAACCCTGGTTCTTCGAACAAAATAGATCAGCTTAGGGGAGGAGAATGCTCGCTACGCACCGGAACACGTCTTGAAGTTTTCACAAAATAGAAGCGATGGGGAGTTTGAGAAATGATGCTCAAATCCGCTTGTATTTAATTTGTTTGCACAGCGAAAGCACCAGGTGGGTGGAAGAGGATATACGACTGCCCCTGGAAAAAGAGAAAATCAAAAGGATATAATAGAGATAGACAGAAGCGGGACTAGAGTTGGAAAACGCTTGTTTAGATCCAATACCGTTAAACAAGCAAGGACAGAAGTAAACGTGGCTGAGATCCCGAACTCCCTCCCCTTAGATTGATAACAAAGAGAAGGGGCATAAAAAGACAAGCAATTGTTGAGAGACATTCTGTTCGATCTGTAACGAGACGCAACGCTTGAAACTATTCATTTGTTGATAAGAGCTCGGTAGAGAGGTAAAGAAAAAAACGACTGGAAACGACTGCAAAGATTAATAGGCCTGGGTAGGCCACGTGTGCGGTTGAACTGTCAGAGAAGCTTCAATGTGATAGACATTCAAGACACAGCGCAGAGATCGGATTTCAAAAGTCTGATTTTTGTGGAAGGCGGATTAAGCACATGAAAAGTGGGATCATGTGTCAATTATTAATTCAATAACCAACAACGATAACAAAACAGATAAGCGCCCAATATTCGCGTTTACCAGCTGGTACAATGCCGATCCGGTCTCTTAAATACAGTCGAAGTAAAGGAAGAGGGAAGGCCAAAAGGGATAAATCACAGACTACGGTCAAAATGGACCAAAGCAAGGACTAGCAAAAGAATCGAACATGACGAACTAACAGACACAAAAATAATCCGAACGGTAACAGATTTAATGTCAAGGGATGAAGTATCATCGAACCATGGGAGATTTGGGGTTAAAAAACAAAGCTGCACTTTGACGCGCATCTGTAAAACTGAAGATAGTGATGGAAAGGAAAAGGAGATTAAGATTGAAGAAATAAGAATGATGTAAAAACCAAGAAGCCTATAGGCAGAAATGCGACTCAGTATCCACACAGTCTTATCACAAGCGCAAATCTGAATGCAAGATAAGAAGAATGAAATCGTGAGTTAAACTTGCGCACATTCATCCGAGTCAGAAATCAGGAGGGAGAACGAAAGTGAAAACGGCACGCAAATGCATGCGGTAGAGATGTAAGTGAAAAGGATCTGAACGGAGGGTTGGGAGAGAAGCAAACAAATGGCACAGGAAAAGGATAACCATAGAGGACACTAGAAGAACCACTAGGCGCGCGATCTATAAGAAGTACGTCGGAGCCGACCAACCAATCGAGACGAGAATGATGATGATAAGAATGCTGAGGATGATGATGATGTGTATCATGAGGAAGATGAGGAGAATGATGAGGAGGATGATGAGGATGATGAGGATAATGAGGGGGAATAGGCGGATGAGGATGATGCGGAGGAGGATGAGGATGATGAGGATGACGATGAGGATGTTGCGCATGCTGAGGATGCTGATGATGACGAGAATGAAAAGTGTGCTGAAGATGATGAGGATAAGGATGATGATGAGGATGATGAGGTCGATGATGAGGATGTTGCGCATGCTGAGGATGCTGATGATGACGAGAATGAAAAGTGTGCTGAAGATGATG
>LUCM01009927.1:0-42749 GCA_008360955.1 Fasciolopsis buskii | reverse complement strand
ACCGCGATCAGTTCGACACGGCCGATGGGGAGTCCACACTGTTCCGTTCAAATTGTGACCTTGCAAAGGAGGAAGATGCATAGAGTTTTGGATGCTAGTAGGGCTGTACTGAGTCATTCTTTTTGGTTAGCGCAAAGGTCTTGTGAGGTTTTCTTTGAGCACAGAGATAGTAGTCCGTTCGCTCGTGAAGAATGCGGCATCTCTCTCTTAGATACCAAATCTTTCGAGACAAAACTTGGAAGTTTCGATAACTGCAATCTCCTTCGTCCACCAGAACAAAGTTTTGGAGCCCAGGCCGATTGCTATGGACATCGTAAGGTTTTAATTTACTTCGTGGCTTTCGGACAGCTCACAGTTGTTGACGACAATGCCATGTTTAAGTTACCAAGATAACTGGGACAGGACTAAAGCTGATGGCTTATCTAAAAACTGTGCCCATTAAATGGCTCGCTCACTGCACAAGGAGCGTCGCTACTGATTAAGGATAGACGAACCCTCGTTCACAGGTCCTTTCGTGCACAAACATGCTTTGCTACCAAGTACTCGAGCGAGGTGAGACAGCTGCAGCGAAAATTGCCATGGCGAACGGCATGATTCAATCTCTAATGCAAGGATTTCGTGATCTCTTAAGAGGATTGCGTTGAGATCACATCTCGACTGTTGAGCTCGTGCTTTATTACGCCCGATTAACCAGGTACCACGCATATAGACTTGCATGGCGTGTAGGGTAGGAGTAAGCAGAAATCAGGCTATTTACTAGGCTGGCAGACTGCAAGATTCCTTCACGCAAAAAACGACCGGTCAGCCTAATGCTGTTAAAGCCAGGACAGTTTTAGTGTTCTTAGTCGGGATGTTTACAGAAGAATCTGCAATCTATAGAACGCAGTTCACAGGTCGAGAGGAATCATTGCAATCTAACCAACCTTGTATCGTGCGTTCTGATGACCAAGTCATCAATGACATCAGGTAGTCTAGTGTAAACTACGTTTTTGGACTCGATCAGGCAGTTGCTCTAGATGCGCAGCCGGCAGGTCTGGTAAACAGGGTCCGCAGTTCATAGCTAATTGTCGTTGATGTGCATTGATTCGGCTCGTTTGCTGACTGGGAGAGGACGGGACGCCAGAGTGCGTATCGGATTTGTCGAAACGATGAGGTTAGTAGCCGGACTAGAAAACACACTCGATTGTCTCAACATGCAGCTGACAACTCTCCCGTTTTCAAAAGATGAATATCTTACAAAAATGGCTTTTCACTAAAGCACCTTCGTTCGAAGACAGCCGATCTACTCAGGATCCTGTCTCCTGCTAAATACCATGACCACGGAGTCTTGGCTGTGATTAGGTGAGGCCGTGAGGCTTTTATAGGGAAGTGTCATTGATTAGCATTCTGAAGTATAATTTGTGGCGGCTAGGGTGGTGAAACCGATAAGTGAATTGGGTCTCGACAGAGCAGCTACGGGAATTTGTGCACGAATCGTACTAATGCGCAAGCAATATCGACGGGGATCCAGTAATCGAAAAGTCCTCATTCAGCTCTGTCAGTGGAGGACATGCAAGGCGGCAAGACTTAGAATGGTTACGACACTGGGTCTCCGAGACGTGTGCAGACAAGAATCCATCGAATTACGATGGACGGGGTATCAGTCAAGTAACGACTTAATCTTGAATGCAGTTCTCTTGAATACCAGGAAGGCGATAGCTAATGTTTTCCAGGGATTACGAGGGCAGAACTCATATTTTGCTCTATACCCATCAGTGTTTTGCACGCTAAAGGTGGATGGGTCCGGAAAGCATCAAAGGACGCAAAGGGCTTCAACCTTGGAAGCAGAACTCAGTGAGATTCGAATGTTGGCTGAAGAGGAGACGAGAATTAACACAGAAAGAACATCTTTCAATACTGTCACAAGTAACAGCGCCGACTGAAGTTACCGATAAGTCGTGGGAAAATGGGTGTCCGTTTCATCTTCTTGCAACCTTGATAACAGCGGGCCGCCGGGCATGGAACGCTGCACCGAAGTCGCGAGTTCAGCTCTTTACCATTTTCTATGCCTCAGGGATTGTTTTTCTGAGTCGCGAACGATACCGACCTCACCATCCTGTGTAAAACTCGACCATCCTTCTGGTACGGCGAGTCCGCAGACGCCACACGAATGTCTCAGTGTGTGAACGACCAAATCGAGGCTTTTCTTTATTCGCCGAAGACACACTTTATTCAAGATATGGGCACAGGTGAATGCAGCATAAGGTTAAAATAAACTTATCGACTATCGCAAAAATCTTTCTTGCAAAATAATATATGCAGGCTCTAAGTCACCTCCAGTCTCGCGTCAGTTATTTGCACTTGCTGTGTCGAACAATTGCATCCCAAGATTGGCTGTTGTTGTAAAATACAAGAATACTAGAGGTCTTTCACGCGACGGTACAGATTAGAATTACATTAATATGTTTGGACAGAAATTTGTCTGGCAAATGATTCGAAAACCATTCTAATCAGATTACTTTGAACCACTCGAGCGTGTTGTGAGATCAAAAGGCCGACTTGAAACGGTGATTCATCGGAAGTGTTTTGCTGAGAGCTACAGACATAGACGCTCGAGAGATCTAATTAGATTTCTTGTTGTCAGTCGTCATGATAGTCATTGCACTAAGGCACGGGTAGGAACGCAAAACTTCCCGGAAACACAGGACGAACTAGAGTCTTCGGCTCTCGACTATGCAGACAGCCGTATTGGGTCATGCCAACCAATCCTCCGGACATTATACCCTCTTTATCAACACATTCCCCCAATGTTGCACATTAATCTTTATTTTAATTTCTTCACGTAAATCTTCATTTTGGCAGCAACTCAATTATCACACGCTAAGCCAAATTGGTTTATTCACTCATTAAGACAGACTATCCTTACTTGGCTGGTTCAGTTGCGTCAACGTCGCTTTATCCACAATGAGACTCTTGCTTTCGCAAGATGTACGCGCACTCCCAATCATTGGGGACTCTATACCAGGTTATTCACCCTAGATAACCCTTCCCCTTGCATGCCCTGCCAAGTGGGAAAAACAGACAACTTAACAATAGAATCCCAATTACCACCAAATCCTGCCCCTAGACGTTGAAGACACCAAACATACCACGTCCGATGATAATATTGCTTTGCAAATAGCTATAGTGGATTAGCACCGAGGCTGATCAGTGGTAAAACTCTTTATCTGTTGTTCGATAGGAGTAGCCTTTCCTATTCTTCTCTACACTTCCATCCATGTCACTTCGGCGATGCATTTTAAGCGTTTTGACCACCGGTGAAGATCTAACGGGTTCTGTGCATCTCTTTTCATGTGACTGCTGGAAGATCTAAAAGCAGATCAGACAGGAACGTAATGACTTGAATCTATACCCCTCTCACATCTTGAGATATCGACAGAACGTATGTTCAGCTCGCACTTTCAGGCTATATGGCTGTTTTACGCAGTTCAACTGGTTTTAGAGCAATGTATGATCAGACCCCATTTTCATCGGAAACTGGGAGTGCGGTTATGGATGCAGTTCCCGTAGAAAGTTTTTATGGAAGTTTCAACATCGAGATATAGCTATCAGTTTAGAATTAGTTGTGCAAGGACAGGTAGTTTAACAACTCGTTGCACTAAAACAAGGTGTAAAGGAAAAGCGATGACTATCAGAACGCAGGATATCGGCCTGAAGTACAATTAAGATTCTCGGAACACATTGTAAATATAGCTTCGATGATTCCTTCGCCAAACCATGACCAAGTGGCACAGCTGCTGGGGTTCGGTCTCCGGCAATGCACAATTGGTATCAGCGGGAAGACATCAGCAGTGTGTCGATGCCAAAATATGGACATCTATAACAACGATTGCTACGAGCAGAATTCGGATCATCGGCTTAAAACTGGAACAGAATTTACATAATATTCAGTAATTCTCCACGCTTGAAGTTTACGCTCATCGCCGCTTCTCACGGCTTATCTACACGTTGACATCTTTGCCAACGTTCTTATCTCTTCCCGTTGTTAGTCATGACGTATAATGCTAACCCTTCCCGACCCGAACTGAACTTCAGAAGACTTACACATCCTTTCTTCGACCACTAGGCCGTCCTCCAATTCTAATCACAACTAAAATTACCTACGGAACACAAAATCCAATTTTTACTTAAATCTTTCAACAACTGACTGCTTCTGTTTGTTGGGTTAATGGTTCATCCACGCTTGGTCCCGAGCTTCACATTTTGGTCACCCGGATTCAACTCGTACCGAAAATTTATCGATTCTCGATAGGAATTCATGTGAACGACACCTGATCTGAAATCGCCAATGAGGAATGTTTGCAGGCTAGTCATTGGTTGAAGATGCTGATTTTCTTCTTGTCCTTGATGTTCACGTTCACACGTGTATTGGCAAATAAAATTTGCGCAAGTGAACGAGTTAATCTCAGATATGTCCATTGAAGGAAGCGGCGATTCGTATTCAGTCATGCGATAACCAGTCTTTGGTTGTTGGAAAGATCTGGACACACTAAATTGATATCAAATGATCTGCAGACCATGGAGACAGATTTGGTTCAACGGTGGATTTGATGCATTAAAGCGGTCAGTGGGACGAGTGTGGAATATTTCTGAGGGGAACAACTGAAGCCGATCACCGTTAAGGGTTGTGACGTGCACAGATTCAGGTCATAGAATCTGCGATTGTTTACGCTTTGATATTTCAACGACAAAGGTGAGATAATGTTCAGTTAAGGTTCAATGGTATCCAGTTTAGTGATTACAACAGCCACAGTGTGTGGACAAATGGCTGCACCGTGCTTCAGACACTCGACCAAAACAAGTGGAAAAGTGTGAATGTGAAACTCATAATGAAAGAATCTTGATATAGGCTCTGCGGAAAAAGTTGTATCCATATGCCTTCTCGTTCGGAGGTGTTCCCACCAGAATGCCAAGGATTGAAGATACATAGCCGGCACCTTCGAACCCGTTTGACTGGCCATTGTAATCAGCTATAGGGGAAGTAGGCTTAAACCCTGGTCCTTACAACAAGAGTGGCGTGCCAAAGCATGCCGGCAGTATGCTCACCGACAAATGTGGCAGAGGGAGTAATGGGCCAGATGTTATCGATCCGCAACGACATGTGAACTGGAGACGTCGTCGTCAGTTTCAAGGGATTACGCTGAACTGCAGATCGTGCCTGAGTACTTGTGTGTTTAGACATTTGTCAATGCTCGTCGGTTAGGGTCCTCAAGTCAACCCTCCTACTCTTGGTTTGGCACCGTGGTGTGGGGTCGCAGAGAATCATGGATCCCGATATATCGTCAATCGTGAAGATTAGAATGGAGATGTCAGTGCTGGTGACCTGTGCGCTATTGTTTGTTTTCTCCTGCTTCCCTCGTATTTTCGTACTTGCGTCCTCGGCACTGTTCTGTGGAGTCGGGCAATCTGCTTTCGATTTATGTGCAGCATAATAGGCGAAGTAACATATATTTGGCGGTTCTTGCGTGATCCTACCATTATGTGCCCAAAATTGTGGTTCGAATGGGTAGGGCACTGTTACGTAGCAAACTGAAGTGCTGGAATGAGAGCTTAGTACCGGCGATAATTCGTGGTTAGCACCTTGCGGATTTGTCCATTTCTCTACGCTGCAAGAAACAACCACCACTAGAATGGAGCGTTCACGCTCAGCACCATCCAGTATGCCCGTGGGACTGTTAACAAAGATCAACGAACACAAAATCTTCAGTATATATATTTATTTTAGTAGTAGGAGATTGCTGTTTAATGAAAGTAGTTCACCAGTGATATCATCGCCCAACTGACGAATAAAGAACCAGTTGGCACTGTAAGGCTGTTTCATCCTTGTTATGAATATTCAGCAGTGCATATCCACGCGGCCCGAACTGGCGCGAACCGGTACGACGATTGTGAGTAAGAACGCCTTAGCATTACGTCGGCAGGCGACGAAATTATCGAACAGTTTGGCTGAACTTCACCACATTGGATGTTGCATTCCTATTGGTCATTATTTGCAACCGGTTATGTACGTTGTCAGCCGACTACGAAACCGACATACTGATAGGAATGACTTCGCCTGCAGGCTAGCGGACAGTACGGACGAGGCTAGTTGCGCACGTTATAGTGAGAAGTTCAACAACCGTTCGAGGCCTGCCCCCGGTAGCCGTATGGGCTAAGGAAGTTCGACTCACAGTCCGTTGTACCGGGAGTTTCGCGTCCCAGTTTGGGCGCCAGTAAGTTACGGATATCGCAGCGGCCTGGCATGATTCCTGCCTAACAGGGATAGAAACAGCTGTTACAGTGCTTACCATCGTTTCTTAAATTATAGGGAGAAACTCTTTGGAACGTGCGATGACTTCCACAATGGGCTATGAATAATTGTTCAAATATAGTTTATTATACTCTATTTAAAAAACTTAATATACTTATTTCGGATATAATTAGACCGACTCTGAAGCAGCTTTGGTACAACTAAAGAGCACATGTAAATGGAAAAGTTAACTTAAGGTGACAAATCAGAAGAGAGGAAAAATAAATAGACACAACAAGACAATTGCTTTTCGCTTTATCTTTGTTACAACCGTATTACCTTTCCTAGGTGAAATAATCATTATAATTTTTTCCGGATTGCGTTGGACAGAGACCAGGCCGTGCTCACTTACGGCGCTGTTTCCGATTCTGAGCCAATTATCTCACAAGTAATTACACCAACAACGTGTACTCTCTCATAATTATTGGGTTCCAATGAGAAATGGGAAGGCACCGAGACGAGAGCCGAAACCAACTTCTTTATACCTCTACACCTATTCATAGCATGACATACGCATCACTCTTCCAATGGGCGAAGCAGTGCAAAAACAAGAGTAAGAAAAAGAGCGGACGAATGAATAGAACTCAGTACTTACGTGTCGGTCACCGATGGCGACGTAGAGCGATTATCTGAGTCAGAGGACCGGAACTGCTGCACCTTATATGCCTCACTCGATGTATCCACCAGACCGGGGAATATGAGCAATAACTTACGGGAGAAATTGGCGAGTCAACGAAAAGGAACAAAAGTTCCAAGCACATTCACTTGCGGAAGAGGTCACAGGTCTTATCGCCAATGTGAGACAAGAAAAAGACTTCGAACTGTAGCATTGTACACATTTCCCTTGAGGGAATGCCGAATGTTATGGCGGTGCCATAGTTGTCGCGGGTCCGTGAAATCAGCTCTTACTTCCGTGGCCCGTGATGTAACCTAACCCACAACACCTCCGCCAGCTGTGCTCAGACTCGCGAGGTACTTGAAGCTATTGACTGTCTTTAACTGATTAACACAAACGGTGAGCACAGGCAAAGACCCCTGTCAATCTTGAACAAGTACCTTGCATTTTGAACGTGCAAAACACAAAACGTACTTAGGTACATCAATCGCCGCGCGGTCTAGTGCGTGCTGAACTGCCTGTACCTCGTCTCTCAGCAAGATGAATTCATGAGGATATTCTAAGTCAAAACTATTGTTCCCTGGGAGGAGTTCAACTCCACTGGTTAAAAGACCAGATAAAACGTTCGATAGAACATCCTTTATGACGAAGTTGAAAAAAGTGGGGATATAGATCAATCTCGCCGTACTTCACTAGAGACGACGAGTGGTGGCGAATGATGGCCCCAAGCCCTAACCCGACCTGAGGCATGACGGCACAACTGTCTGAGGACCGACGCATCGTTCTCAGGTACTCCATTCCTCAACAAATAGTGTCATAGTACAGGTTTATCAACGAATTAGAGACTTTTCCTCGAATGTCTAAGAATAAGATGATCGTTGGCTTTTGCAAAGTAAAATTTTGCTTTTACAGCGGCCCGTGTTAAACCTATTTTGTCTTTTTCGAGTTGTCCTATATTTTCAGTCTAGTCTTGCGAACCATATTTGTGAGGTTTTTATTCAACAAGCTATGACGTGTAATGCTTCTTTTTTAGGATCTTATTTCATCTTTGTATTCGAAGTTGCGAATGTTTGTCGGAAAACCACACCTGGTGCAGAGGTATATAGCACCCAGAAATCTCAGATTCACCGCCTCCGCTGAATGTGGAACCTCAACTGAGAAACAGAAGTTAATCGGATTGAGTTCCCCGGACGTGTTTACTAACGGATTTTCAAGTCATGAATTGACAAATTCCCATCATCTGATGAAACAGAGAAGACCTGTCGGGTACCAGATGGAAGAAAAGTATCCTATATGTCGTGGCAATGGATTAGAACTAATATAACAACGGATAAAAAGGCGAACCACAGTTAACTGTGCTGACTGATTACCGGACGACAGAAACGAGATGTCTCGAAAGCACCGCTTGAAGCAAAAGCTTATGTTCATCGTATCCGACAAAAAATACTAAACTAAACGAATGTCACTAAGTTAAAATAAAGCGTCAAAATAGGTCGGAAGAAAAATGATTTTCACAAATTCCCAATTTACTCCGGAATGTTTTTGCTGGTACAAAAGTGAAATTATATGAACCTGATCCGATGACACAACCCAAATGGTATCATGCTTCTTGCTCACAGCCTCCCACAATGATAAGTTTTAACTGGAGCAGAGAAATTGTAGCTGTCATCTCAAACTGAGACTTACAATATGTATTTAGAACTATTTTTGAATGAGTCACGTTTCGTTTGCAAACTTCAAAGGTCGTTATCATGGTGATAACGAGCATCAACATTCAGTGTTATGAGCCATAGGTATGTCTATCCGAGGTATATATTTCTAAGAGTTTTCTCGACTTTCATATTTTTCCAGCAAATTAAAACGCAGGATTAACTGAATCTTGTGATCTGGAAAAGTCCACTAAGTTTAAATGTGATCCACTATCGATTGTTGTGCGTTGTCCATCCGTGCGTCAGATGACCTGTAAAGACAAAGCGGAAGATGCAGCGCCGCATACGATGGATACGAGGAGTTAGCCAATATCGCTTGAGTGGACGGAATATTTTTAATCTGATACCTGACAGTTCGAATTTCGTGGCCAAAATTAGCCAAGCGTACGCGGACATATGGCATATCTTATACTTTAATTCTACCGTACTAGAAAACTTTCTGGATGCCGCTTCAATTCAGGATACACGGCGTAACTTCCGTTCATCATTGAAGATCATATTTTTTACAATCTGGGGTGCTCTTTATGAAACAACTTTACACGTGGGTGCGTTTGATATGTATTACATGAATGCTGTGATGATTCTACTCATTTCAGTTGTACTGCTTTATATCCATACGTATAACGAATACGGTCATCTGTGGTATTCCCGAATGTCTTACGCTTTATTGACTATTGTGTTCTTGTTTGCTGTCCTAAACTCCTCGGAAACAATAGTGAAGTGGACCTCTATCATACCCTTTGTAAAACTGTTTATTTGCCTGTGTATATTTTTGCCTGTGCGCTTGGATCTGACCTTGACCCTAGTCTCCTTGTTCTCCATTTCGTTTCAAAGCATCGTAAACCATCAGTATTCCTTCGTGGTCTGTGAGAAACTGAAGAATTACTCGACAAAGCATCATGACACTCACCGACATAGTCACTCAGATTTCACAGTTTCTCTGCTCGACTGCCAATTCCTTAAAAACTTCGGCGCAAAACTGAGCTTGCAATTGATTATGTGCTCAGTATTGCTAGCAGCCGGAGTTCACCTTCAATTCTGGAATAAAATTCGTCGTCGAGCCGCCTTTATTAAAATTGGTCAAAGTGTGCACTTGCAAAAGCAGAACAGAAAGGCACAACACTTGAACGAACGACTGATTGAAACTAGAATGCCATTGCGTGTCTATCACGAATATACCAATCAAATGAATCACGTTCACCAGCTTTCTGGAAAACCGTGTTACATTCGACCGAACAACGCTATCAGTATACTAGTTGTGGAAATAACCAATTTTCGTCAAATTAATTTGAAGAATTCAGCATCGAAAGTGATCAGATCACTCTCGACAGTAGTGGACCGATTCGACCAGTTAGCTATAAAGCACATGTGTGAACGTCTGTCTACATTTGTAAACCAGTTCATCTACACTAGTGGGATTATAAAAACTAGAATCAATCATGCCAGATGTTGCGTGGAACTAGCCACTGAAATGATGCGCCTAGCCAATTACGTCAGTCTAGATGTCTTTTCACATTTGGAATTTAGGATTGGTATTCACACCGGTGAAGGAGTCCTAGTGATTTGGACAAACGATATGCTTCCGTTCGATATACTAACACCGGATATTTTAATCGCTCACCAAGTTAAAGACTTCGCTTCTGCTGGACAAATAATCATTTCTCAGTCAAGTCATTCAAGGGTTCAACAATATTTCACTGATCAGTCAGTCGGTCACATTCGTTTGGATCCACAAATTCCAGTAAGCGGATCGGAAGTTGAATCGAATAATTTTAACCCACGAATTCTGAAAGTGTATCGAATCATAACCAGCGATGAGGATACTTTGCAGTTTAGCAGCTCGTTTCATAGTGACGAGGAGCTTGGTTTGCTTGGTCAAGTGGTCAAATTAGTTGAGCAAAATCAACAACACAATCGTGAACAGGTAAGTTTAATCAATTGTGGCCAATCGATGTTTACGCCACCCTTGATGCCGCATCTGAGTGTGTTCAGTTTCGCTAGGAAGTCAATGAACTCTGTGGACCCTAAAACCAAGCCAACAATACGGTCACGTTGGAATGCGGGTCTGAATGATGCGGAGGAATTCAGCAAACATAACGATATTGATGTTCAAGTTTTGCGCCTAGTAACTGAACTGAGAGCTGACCCAAAACATCAGATCAGCCTAATGCAGAGTGTCCCGTTATGCCGATGGACTAATTTATTTAGAAATCCTGAACTTGAGTGGCATTATTCGAATCATGTGAATGACGCCAGCTATCCGGTCTATACAGACTCGCTCAAATTGGCACCAGCTGTGGATGCCATTGCGTTGTTGTTTACTACTATCGCGACTATTATATTTTCAATTATTTTCACCGAGCACACGAAACATCAGTTAATATGGTTCGTATACGTTGGGGAATTCGTATTTGCTGCAGCGATCAGTTCATCTGTGGTTTGGAGTGCTACCAGATTTTCCACACTTTTGACGATTAAAGTTTTTCAACAACTGCATGAATTCCTTTCTCGTTCAATTACAGTTCGCATGAACCTGTTCATCTTAATACTGTTACCTACTGTGCATGCGGTTTGTTATAGTATATTGGCACATCCAACAGGGAAAACTGGGGATCGATTTTACGGAGCTATGGTCAGTTTTCGAATGATAGCCGTGGTTAATCACATGATGGCGACAACATCCCCGTTTTGGATGATCTGTTTTGGAATTATGGTAAACTTTGTGGTTTATCTGGTCATTCACCAATCATTCATCCATGCAACTCTGCATCATAACTCTGCTTGTATGCCTGATCAGGCTGTGCATGAGGTAGAAATTTTCATCACTGGTTACATTCTGGACGTTTTTACAAGTTTTGTGATGATTTGGATTATGGGACGTGTGAATGACCGAAATTGTCGCTTGAATTTTCTCTGCATGCGAGAGCTGCAAATCTGTCGTGAAGAGTCTGATCGATGCATAAATCAGCTGCATCAAAGTTTAGGACAACTATTACCTAACCATGTGGTACGGTTCATACTGGATCAACGAATCAAACGGAGTGCAAAGTATTGTGAATGTTGTTCTACCACATTGAACAACATAGGTGTTGCCACCCTGCACATATCTAATCTGTATCAACGATCGGCCGTTTTGAAGACAGAGGATTGGCATCATACTCTGCGTGTGTTGAACCTGGTCATGTGTGCACTGGACGAGCTAATGAAGGACAACAAATACTTTGAGTTGTCTTATGTACGCAATGCAAACTGTCAGCTTGTGATTGCCAGTGGTTTGGAACAGTTCAGTGTCTGGAGCAATGATGATACCTATCATTTAGATCGTCTTTTGGAATACTGTCTGGCAGCACAACAAATTGTACACGACTTGAATAGGGAGCATTTACGTGATATTCCACAACTGCATTTGAAAATCGGCTACACCCGGGGTGCAGTCAATACGGGCATTGTGGGTAGCAAAAGACCGTTTTATGCTGTTTGGGGGCTTCCTGTACAAATCGCAACTCGTATAGCGGAATCCGGAAGAACAGGAGATGTTCTAACTACAGCAGACTGCACGGACTTGATATCCAGTCAGTACGAAGTGATTCCCTTCAGTGTTATTCCTGTGGAAGAAATTGGATTACTTGAGACTTTCATTGTTCGCCCACCCAGCTGATCCGCGGCAAGTACCTCAGAAAAACAAACACATGCTGGGCTTTATCCGAATCTTTTACTTAAACCTGTAAATTTACGCGTGTACAGTGCCCGCTCAATGGGCGAATGTTTACATTACCAGAAGATTTTCTACCATATATTTCGTATTTGTGTTTCATTTGATTTCCAACCCTTTCCATATGGTTTCCATACAAGTGGGGATGAAAACTGTTTAAAACACGTATTCAAATTTCGGCGTGAGAAATTTGGGATTTGGGCAAAACCAGTGCGATGTACTGGTCCTACTAAAGTTTGGGATAAAAGTAGTAATTCGTGCAATCATCATTTCGACCATTATTTCATTTTTAAAATGTATATATGGGTCTATTTTCGTTCTTGTTCAAATTCTGTACCGTAATTTTGTTCTGTTCCTGTTTTTAGTGGACAGTTGTTTTTGCAATTCAACGTTTTCATTTTGGTCGAAACTGTGCAACCGTACCTTTTAAAATATCAATCCGGCACTAAGCAAAATAAGAGTTGTATAGCTAGTTTTTGTTCTTGTAGATGATGACGTAACTGCCTACCTTTATGCTACGTGAATGTCAGACAGTCGGATCTGGTTACGTGATCAAATGAACACCTAATTTTTCAATGTTCGTGCCCATTATTACGGACTGGCGGTAAACTGTTTTTCTTGCAACCTACCGTGGCGCTCAACAGACCTTTCTAGACATGCTGTCAGCGACGAGTTGTTACCAAGGGAAGCAAAATGATTCCAGATGGCACAACACAAAACGACACAATGGCTGTCTAGGTGAGTGCGATGCAGTCTGACCACGCACACGGAGAGCGCACTGCTGCGTGGAGGACAAACGAGTACAGCCTTTAGTGGAAAATACATGTTGTTTTCTCACTCGTGTCCCTTGTAGATGATCAGACTGCACACATTACACCAGAAGTTGTCCTCACAGATACAGATACACGCAACAAAAAGTGATTGGTCCCCGTATTATTGCTGCGATCAGAATCATTCGACAAAACGTAAAAATAGTAGTAGTAGTAGTAGTAGTAGTAGTAGTAGTAGTAGTAGTAGTAGTAGTAGTAGTAGTAGTAGTAGTAGTAGTAGTAGTNAGATACAGATACACGCAACAAAAAGTGATTGGTCCCCGTATTATTGCTGCGATCAGAATCATTCGACAAAACGTAAAAATAGTAGTAGTAGTAGTAGTAGTGGTAGTAGTAGTAGTAGTAGTAGTAGTAGTAGTAGTAGTAGTAAGTGTAGCATATGGTGGCACGCACCACAGATAATCAAGTGCTCATGTGAAAACAAGATGGCTAATATAATTCCCGCCAGGACTTAACAACCTCGCGTCACAGCTGACCGGTTTGATCGCATGATTGAACAGTCATCTAGCCTCTTCAGATGATCTATTCTCACTTCAAGGATTATACAAGCTATTCTAAATGTAAAACAGCAGCTGACCTGCTTGTTTTTCAGCAGTGCTTATCACAGTTGTTATCTCCAACGCCTTCAATCTGTCGACTCGATCCTAATTAAGTCCCAACCCGATTCAACAACCGAGAGCGATCAAATAGGCCCTGACCGCCTAACACGACAGTCATCTCGTTTACTTGTCACCATCATATGGTTTATATAGGTACGAACAAGACAGAGGTCATTAGCCGATTTCCCCCCATCTAACAAGCTCATTGTCTATTCTTTGGTCCTCATAGCGAATGCCGCCCCCGCTCCCCTCTGAGTGTGTCTCAAATCAGACCACTTTCTATGGGTCTGCGGTCTAAGGTGCTTGATTAACTTCTTGTTTGTCCTCGGGCTTGCAATCGGTCTAATTCGAAGCCCATGTTTTGTTCAACTGACGCGAAAGCAATGCGGCAGTCTGGCTTGTACCTCTGGGTGTATGTGGCTTTCCCTCTTGACTCATCGCACCGAAGCAAAGTGGTCTTGCGCTTTTGGCATTCGCACGTAGCCTCCGCTCGAACTGCGTCCTATATCTGAATTGCGCTAACGGTGCTTGTGTCCGCCTGATCCATTTGTGGCCATGGCCACTGGGTGAGACAGGTGATCAAGCTTTTATCTTTTTATCTGTTATATTTTACTTCTTTCATTAGTGAAACAACAATGCACATCAATTTTCAGGAAGGGGGCCGCGGCCAGCAGGGGGCTCTTCGTGTACCTCACAATTACTTGGGAGTGTAATTGATAATATTTTTGTTTAACTGATTGCCTTTCGGAGTTCACTCTCAACGCATAGATCTCAAGTCATCCGGTCGATCTTGCACGCGAGAGAGACCAGACCCGTGTTCAGTCGCCTGGATAAATATGACTAAACCGTCAAGCCGTGGGCATCCTGATAGGTTGACGCTCACGTTGAGGGCAACGAAAGCCAGCTGCCAATCGATCGATAGCCCTTCTTAGGTCTGAATCAGCTTGCCGGTAGAGTGATCTGGTAAAAATGTCCGCAACACAACTGGGGAATCGTGAAACGAGCAATACCAGTATAGTTAATCGCACCCAGAACTTGCAACAGGTAAACAAATAGGAAGTGGGATAACGCGTTGCAATATCAGTTGGCATGAACAAAATGTGTATTTACAAGTATTGTATTATCGTTTTCCATCACTTATGTTCACAGTTTATTTACGACCATCATAGCAAGCGAATTTTCTCTACTTTAGCAGGTGCTCACTGTGTTTCCGCTGCAGATGTAAAAGCTTGCCAAATCAAGCGGACTCATTTCGCTGACCACAAATGATCGTAGTCATTTGTTCATAGTCAACTCTTTTTTATTCTGCAGGTGAGTATCAGCCTAAGAAGTCTCATGCCGTTTGACTAATCCGACACGTGAGAAGTCTATTCATCTGTTTTCAGATCAAAGCGTTTGATCATGTCTTGCCTAACGAACACGGCCGTATGTGAGAGAAGGGCATGGACATATCACTGGGATGATATAAACAAGAAACATTCGTCACTGGTAGTTTTACCTTTTATCTGCATTTCCGGTTGGTTATGGGTAACTCAACTAACCCAGTTTATTATGTGTGAATCAGAACGGATATTTAGCAATATTATTGGCGTTATCTTGGGGTCTAATAGCGCAAACGAATTTCATATCTCGAATATCTTTTGCATCTGGAGAAATTCGATTGACAGTTTGACCAAGTATTTCTGAATAATTTGGAAATATAATAGGTCACCATCAGACTGTCACTATTCGCCAAGTAAGATTTGAGCTCCCTGCCCATGGAACTCGTTCAAGTTTCTTCGCGTCAAATTGCTTTCGGTTTGGATGTTATCTCATAAGTAGCAAACAATAGGTAAAGACTGACCAGAAACTAAAAAGTAGAAGCACTATACTGGAGAAGAGAAATTCTGGAGTCAGGAACTCCACTGACTGCAGCGGTGAGTTTATCACTTACTGTCACCAGAACTCGTTTGCAGAGCTCTCGTAGAACTCAATTCTCTAGTCTAATTGGATCTACACAGGCCAGTTTGCTGGTTAGAAGTTTCACACTCTCAATAGGCTACCCGCTGACCACCTCGACCCATCTACGAAGTATTCATTCGATTGGCCTGGACGAAACACAGCCCAATCACCTGAATATATTCTGACTCAATGTCCCTTCTAATTGCTGAACCCAATAATCCAGTACCTTACGTCTCACCAACAAGTTATCCAGAAAATTCCCTCACTATATTCTACCAAAGCTACGAAGATAACTGTATTCAAACACCGAAAATCTTCGCACATTTTACGTCTTCATCTGCCATGCTTCTGAGCGGCACAACGAAACTCACCTTACTGGAGCGGTGTAAACTCGGCGGAAGCCTGCATGACGTCACGGAGGTCTTACTTTGATCGACACCAGTCGAGTCTTCTGCATGCGCGAAGACATCTCATGGAATGTAAGATCATCTGGTGAGACACGACTATCAATCCTTCCCCAGCAAGAACAAAATTGGTCGTCCGAAATTCCGTAGTCTCTTCATTTCACGTTCATCAGTTCCGGGTGAGACTATAGACTCATGAATTGTGTTCATTGTTAATTCTCAATCCCATTACGGGCGATTGCAACAGGTATCACGGCCAGTGAATTTTCCTTGTTTTCGTTCAACATGACTCTTGCAATTTGGAATTGTTGAATATTCATTCTAATGCCCGAGAAATGGAGAATTATACTGATAGATTTGAGATTTCGTTTTCAACAAGTAAATAAATGGATTTTGAAAAGAAAGCTCTCCAGTTCCTTACTTTTGCTGCCAGATGCGAATACCGTTTGGTCAAAACTTCACGTTTTCGAAAACACTTTTTTGTATACCTAGCGATTCGCCGGAGCCCAGCATATTCCACTCGTGCATTTTGAGGCAGCCGAGAGAACGAAGAGTCACGCCCTGCTGAGAGAGAGCCGAACCAGTCTAATTCGGAATTCAACTTACAATTACAAATACAAGTTCCCAAGTGCTATGTCGATGATTAGCTAAAATTGCGCTAAGAGACCGAGTGATCACAAAAACGTATTGCTCTGACTTACGAAATCCTCTTCCCCTACTGAAGGATTTCGCATTTCAATCATCAAGATCGATGTTTACATGACGCCCAAATGTCCGATCTGTCGTTAATTCAGAGGCCCAAGTCGTAGATTCCCATTCGTTTCTACTGGGCGATATCAGCCAATTGTGGGCAATGCCCAAAACAGATTCTTGAATAATTATCAGCAGGGTTTTCAACAATCTAAACGATGAAATGTTCAAATCCCGTGATCAAAGATAATCCAGACTCGACTGCCCATTTTGTATCGTTGTGCCATAAATGTGATAAGATTGGTATGCTTTAATGAGTAAGCCGCCATGTTTAACTATTCGTTCGTCCAACGATGGTATTTGGATTGGTTATCCTCCAGCGAACGGTGGTTTCATAATGCAGAGATCGTTATGGCAACGCGAAGTTTGCCCGCGACGGTGTGACTTAGTCTTCCGCGGTTAGCTTGAAATGAGGAAATGTAATCTGGGTCTGAGAAACCGGTGCTGGATGTAGGCGGGGCTATCGTTGCAGAAATGGGCATAATGCAATCGCCAGTCGATGCAAAAATAGCAACAAGTCTTACTTTAGCTTTGTTTCACGGTATAGCGGCCTTCCAAACTTAGAATAACGTATTATTCGTATGCCTTCGGTACTTTATTAGTAATAATTAGGCACTGAAAATAGCAACGTGATGGACAAGTTCATCTTCAGTTATTCGTATTTCTGCTAATACATAACATTAAATATAGCTGGAGATGGATTAAGGGAAATTGTCGGTTTGCAGTCACATCAGTTCACAACTCTAAGAATGTGTCTGTGTGTAACTGATCAATTTTTCACACGACCAGGTTGTAAACCACTTGTTGGGTGATGACAAGTAAGCCAGAGAAGTTTAAGAGTCTGAACGAACTTTATGTGCACACAAAGGGGGTTATACGAACAGATAGTACGCCTTCGGTTGTGTTCAGGATTCGACACTTGACGGTTCTTGATTGTCTGCTCCTAACTTCGTAGATGGTCCGAAAAGCACTTGTTACGTTCACTGAGTGATTTGACCCGACAACAAATCATCGGATTTTAACGTAATCAGGAAATACAAAAAGTCTATAGACGGTCCCAGCTTAGGGAACCATGTTCCAAGACAACTACTGAGCCATTGTTGAAGGGATTGGAGTGGGAAACTGTAACGTAAGAATAGTCAATCCAACTGTCATGTAGCCATTTTAGACACTATCGTGATTCTTCAGCATTTCCAATAGGAGATGAAAAGTGGTGGTAAAATGATCAGATGAAGCTTATTGATAGTCCGGCAGTCTTGAAAAGATTAAGCGAATAATTACAAGATGTTATTTTATTGTGAGCGGCTGGCTACTCGAACGTCACTGACTAATTAATTTGGCAAACCACATTCTAGCAAACCGTCTCCGCTGTGTGACACACGGTGAATGCACGCTTGATAGTCTGCGACATCTAATGACAAACAGTTCGTTTGGGGCATTTTGATATGCGATGATTCCACTGAAAAGATGTCGTTTGTCGTAAGGTGGACTGTTTCTCGTTTACTTGAACAATTGTAGATATATTTACTTGGAAGAATCATTTCCCTCGTTGCACAGATACCTATGTGTAAAGTAAAAAGTGATCCGTTATGCGCAATTGAATGCACTAACTGACAATACATTTATTTTCGATTTCAGTATACTGAATAATTGCTACTGACCGCTCACTACTCAGCGGGATAAAAGAATCCACTGAGCCGCAGAGAAGAATATCCTGTACAGCTATTGTGTTATATCCTAATAAAATATAAACATCAGTGACAGTTTTGCTTTGACTTACAGCTACCCCTTTCGGTTATGAGAGGGCAATAATATATGCAGATAGGCCTAGTGGGAAGGTGCAACTGTTCCCGTGAATCATAGACGCTTATGCGATACTTTTCATTTGTCTTATTTCACAAGTACTATGGAGTTAACAGTGGTCCTAGAGACACTGATGACCGCTTTGCGAGACTCGTGAGTGAAATAAACAGGATTTCGGCGCAAACTATAGACCGCGGTGAAGGGATAGAAAACTGAATGTTATGGATCCTAAGCCAAAAACTGGTAAATTCAGGTTAAGTGATATCATTTTGGAATTGCAAAATAGAGTGACCGACGGAAAACATTGACTTCTACGTGATTATATATGTATATATATATATATATATATATATATATATATATATATATAGGTGTACATTTACATGTACATAAATAGCTTGTCTAGGTTTATGACGACATTAATGAGCACCGAGAGGGTCCATAACAAAGCAGATACCCAACATGGTGGTTCGCACGTATGTATATATGTATGCGCCATTTACACAGTTTTTTCCCAATTTTCATGCCTGGTGCGCTTTAATGTTATCGTAAGCATGGATAAACTGTTTAAATAGGTATATATCGGTCTCATCAAAGACACTGTTGGGAGGGAAGTTATCTCGATGCTCGGTTCACTATTAAGAGCCATTAAGAACCGATATAATTACGAGGCAACTCAATGGAACGTGCAGCAGGCCAGTGGTTCCAACAAAATGCAATCGACGCAGTAGAGCTAATCTCTTCAAGTACGCCAATGCTATGCCAGAATTCATGAACGGGCATAAAACGAAAGTGGTAGAAAGCACCCCATGAAATCAGGTTTTGCTGACTCCTCTGGGGCCGTATTCCCGTTCGCTGCCGGTCCCGACGTCCACACTGTCCACATGGTTTATCGATTCCCTGTCGTTGAGATAGCAACGGATAACTTCATCCATCCGCTTGCTTTCTGGCCAAACTTATCACTGTGAATGATCCTGGTCCTACAACCGTATTATATTGTCGATTGCGGAAAACAAATTTACCTGAGTGTGAGAGACAGTGGACGCATATATACGTCCGCCTGCTTGGAGCTGGCACACATCGTGTGGTAAAGACGATATCAGCGGCTGCATTCAATCCGATTGACTTTTTCGTTCCCGGGACTTTGATCCAAATCGACCACTGTATCTTCCATGTTGCACACTGAACTGAAATCTTTCTTAACCGGTGATATGTCCTGGGCTTCCCTTGTGAGCGTGTTTTTGGTATTTTGTACGAGGAAACTGTCATAGTTCGGCATTTACGAAAATGTACCAGCTTAAGTGGATCTCCAACTACCTCCAACTTCTTATAGTCCGTTATTCTGTTTAAAGGTAGATTTACTTCTCGAAGAGGTACAGCTGTTTACTAATCATGATCTGCAAGGTTAGGACAGCTTATTCACTTCTGGACGCTTCTTACCTCCAAATGTGCAACCAAGTAACCTAGATATATTCTTGGTTTGCCATGTGATGCGCCGTTTTCGTTTTCTCGTGTTCAGAAAAGAACTTCCCAAATTGAGCTTGTCTCAGTACATCTGCGATTTTCATTAGCTGCTAAAAAAACGTAAATATCTATGTTCCTAAAGTTGTTACCACATTGCTTGTATGCTTCCCCACGTCCTCCGCCCTACGTAATCGGTCACTTGTATTGAGAACCGGTGTAACCTCTAGTGCCTTTACTTCAACCGAGGTTTGTCGTAAAGGTCCAATAGGATTGCACCCATTTCATCTTGTATACAGCCCACATCTTTATACAGGATCCAAGTGCTAGATAAATAGGCCATTGCCTTCGGAGTGCATCGAGCAATGGAAGCAGGGAACCTATAGAAGTTTACCTTGATGTACGCAAACACGAGAAAAGCACTAAAATGGTGGACCTGTCGTTTATCGTACTTAGAAAGGCCAACTAGCCGTGAAGCCTTGTACCACACATTTCTCAAGACATGAAAGCAACGGAAGATGAATGTGGCGTCGGTGCATATTCCCTTGAACGACTTGTACTGTGCCATACTACGACCAACGACCAAAGTACGGACATTAGCAAATGCGGGTAGTAATTCACGCATCTTACCTACGGCACGCATATAACTAAGGGTAGTTTCATTTGGTAATAGTCCGTAGAAAAAGAACCTTCCAAGCCCACTTTCATCTATCAACACAGCGTGGCATAGAATTTAATCCCAGCAACTAGCCTGGTGCTTTGCTTCGGCCGAAATTACATCGGCATGTTTATCCACCAGCGGCAATGCCGACTGGGGAACATGAAACCGAAATACGTTGTCCTTCGTCAATGTACGCAAAATACCTTGACCCCCTACAACCTGTTTCACCTTAAGATCATTATTACCCAGACCAAGGCGTCGGAGTCTGGTTCGCAAATTGTTCACATCACGGTTAGTAAAGAAGCTGTTGAACGTTGTACAACCATAACGGAAAACTGCTCGAGCATTTCGTAACGTGCACATGAGTTTGGACAAATGCTCTTCCAATTTCACTGTCGGTCTAAGATTCGGCACGTATAAACGGGGATTTAATAAGTGCATGTCGTGGTTGTGGAGAGTGCAGTACTTCACAAACTTGTACCGTCTATCCAAAGCACGGAGATTCACGAATGCCGGACATTTCAAATTACGAAGCCTAGAAGAAATTATTTCATTAAGTGGCGAAACTTACCGAATACCGAGCTTCGGATCACGCCGACTGTGAACGTAACACAATTTAACTCTGTAATAAGGGAGTCTTGGGAAAAGCGCCTGAGTGAGTCGACATCTAACTTGTCACACTCACACTCGCAAAAAAATGAAGAGACAAAAACGTACGCTTTTCAAAAAAAACAGAAAACCAAGTTAGAAACATTTAAAACTGTCGTAAGTCAAATGAACACTCACTCGAAACGGAATCGTCCACAAACGTAGCCGCGTTCGTTAAGGTGGCCCCTGCGAGCAACTGAGCGCAGCCAAAAAGCGATGGAGCTCACCCGAGGCGAAGATTAAAACAAAATGTAGCCTGCACAAAGTACACATCATTCGAAACCATAAAAAGTCATCAGTTGGGGCACACGTGATGTTCCGCACGCTTCAGCACTGTAAAACTGCAACGGCCATGCAAAAACATGTAACGATCAGCGGTTCCTCCGACGATTCGCAGCTGTCATCCGACCCTCAAACTCCGAACTTGGCAGACATTAGTTCTCATCCTCATGGTCACATTACCCATACATTTTTATGAACAATGATGTGAAATGTTATTTCATTATGGACACTGATAGTGCAGATTCGTTTATATTCAATACGATTTTTAAATATTTGCCTCCAACATCGAACTTCACCCAACTATTGTTCCAGCCAAACACATCACTGGTCCTAGATTAACCGTGTTGGGATCCTGTGAAGTAAGTCTCGCGGATAAAAAATCCTGAACTTGTACTTTTCGATAACTGGATCAAGTTTTCTACAACTGGTCATGAGCAGCATGTGATTCCTAAACATTTTCTGTCCGATTCTCGTCATTCTTGACTTCGCCAATTAATTCATGACTATTTAAAGGCCCCTAGCAAAGATAAAATGACTCCAATGAGTCTGGTATTATTGAATTCCCTGGATTTTTTAAAAACACTGTATAAATCATCTAGGTCGCCAGTACGGAACGCATCCGGCGGTGTGGTTTCCACGGGTTTCCACGAATTCTTTCAATTGAGCTACTAAAAAGGTGCGGAAGGCTCTTAAGGATTTTTGGAGACTGTGGACACATTTCTGAAACGGTCAGCGCGCGTCACTCTAGAGTCGAGAAGCATTCTAAATCAGCTTTATGATCCTACACTCTTCACAATACTTGATTCGGAAGATGGATTTTGCCTATTTCATTTGATGAGCTACCGTGTGCATTTCCTACAGTGTTTTTGGGCTATTTCGACATTTTTTCACTTTTTTACTGTATTTTATCGTCTTTCCAATTTTCGAGTTTTCGCTGGTTCCGTCGCTGCTGATTCGCAAGGTGTTGTTTTATACGAAGGCGACATTATAGTTCCCATCTTCATTAAATTATCACATAATGAACAGTTCAATGCATTGCATGACGGTTTTCTTCCACACAACGTGGCTACTAGTCCCGAGGAATGTTCTTGTCCAACTAGCCAACTGACCTTCCTAGGATATTTGGTGGTTACACCTCGTGTTCGATCTGAATCTAACAGATTTTCTATGCTCTCCCATGACCGTTCACCTAATTCCGTCGCAGAACTTTGTTCACTAATAGAATCGCCACAATACTATTCCCGGTTTAATAATGATTTTTCTTCCCGTGCTGATTCGCCGTTCAATCGGTGTCGCTCCACTCACTATACACGAACAAACATTTCATATTTTGTAGAATTATCCCGACATAAACGCTATTTAAATGCATTTCCCCCTAATTACAAACAACCGTAATTACGGATACCTGTCCTACAAGCATCAGAGATGTGCTCAAACAAAGTGTTTGTCCGACGCTTGGTATTTCACCAGTCGTCCAAAACGTGGATATTTCAGACACAGTGTGAGGCTGTGGATCTGTACTGGACAACGAATCGACTACAAAAATGCTTGTTCGATACAAATTATACGCTTATACTGTTCATGAGAACCTCGAATTCACCTATGATCATACTCAGCAAGCAGAATCCCCCGAGGCCATGGATTATCGTAAGATATCGTTATCAGTGCCTATAATAGCAATGTCGAACATCGTAATGCTACTTCATCTTGCTCGGCTCTCGTTGAGGAAACACCCGGTGATTGTTTACTAACGCAACCCATTCCTTCGAATCGATCAAACTTACCGCGTACAGCTATAAAATGCCATCAAGCTGTTTTTATTTCTTATTCTCAACAGATGTACGGTGCAAACCAAACGTCGATTCTTCGAGTTTAGCTTATGCCATGAATAATCATCCGCATTACCTCAGTGTACTGTTTCACTGATGGCATCATTATACCCCAATCTGTACGGTCAAGTTTTCCGCTTTACTTTCAGAATAATTTATTACAGAGAAATTGAAATCTTTGGCCCGATTTACTCATTGAAATAACTGCTCATTTGAGCCCCTTTGCCAAAACAACGCAGTGATTGTGTACATCAAACTTAATCGTGGCCTTCGAAATAAATTCTGTACCTTTCATCGCTCAAAGCTTAGCAAGGAGTTCATGCAGACCGCTGACGATCAATTCTTGGCAAATCCTACGCTTTGATTTTCATCGATTCCCATCCCGAAGACTTGAAGTATTTTCTGGTTCAACTCCCAGGGAACGTTCCCTCAGTCATTTGATTGCAAAACGCCTTGAGGTAGTCGAAACGTTGGTACATTTCATCTACCTACAACGCCGTGGTATTAACATTATATCATTCACAAATAAAACCAATACATGGCTCATCGATTTTTCCATACACTCCTTACGTCATTTGGTCCTGATACAAACAATTTTTAACCTTGCGTTCGTACTGTTACACAGCGACAACACCGAATTCACGCTTTACGAAACTGGAGGAAATGCGATTGATTCAGATAAACAATTTGACAACACATCACGGTCCATAATGGAGTTCTTTTGATAAGAAGCTATGATCACCCCAATGAGCGAAGCACTTATAGTTAACAGAGCAAAGAACAGTGAAGTAACAATAGCTCACATACAAACAAAAGGTGGGAAGGAGAGGCAGATGCTATGTAAGAATGAAGGATTTCGTTAAAACAGGCAAAAACGACTGTAAATTACTAAATTGACAAATGATAGTCATTGAATTCTCTAATTTGGTTAATAATGGTTATTTTATCAGGACGTGTTAGACGATTTGTTCGATACCTAGCTAGTATCACTGGAAATCGATAATGAATTTCTGAGGTTAAAAATAATGACTATCGAACAAAATGGAGGATCACTTTTCTCCTCAAATTGTCCTGATTATTGGCACTGCGAAAAAAATATTGAACCAGATCTAACTACCTGCTTCCCGCCTTTCAAGGCACACTCAGATGCGACCTCCCATCCCTTTTCCAGCGCTTTGGTCAATGCTGACCATTTCGTTTGCATCACTTACAGACCAAACTGGTTGGGACATGTCTGAATGTGCACCGAATAAACTACCTAGATTCACCTAGGAATTTGTTCTCCTGAAGTAAATCGACAATAACATAATTAAACAGTTAGGTAAATATAGTCGGCTTGGGACAGATCTGTCCTGTCGCATCCCCCTCCGCGAGCACAGATGTGAAGATTCATTTGTTAATACCGAAAAATCTGTTTACATTTTTTGAGGCAAGTCTGTTTTTCTTCTTTTCATGATCGAACTAACCTACCTATCAGTTTATATCATTGCGCTATCGTGACGATGAATCCCATGAAACGTAAAGGCTGCTTTGAACTTGAACTTTTATTGAAACTTTTGACCTGACCCATTTATTTGTCACTTTATTAGGTCTTTTTCGAAGTGTACAGTTTTATTTTATACTGATTATTATCTTAAACTGTAGTACTGTATTTTCTCCCAGATTTGTCTGACTTCATTTGGGTCCGAATTGTTTCGCGCTTAACTGGAATGGCTCAAAACGGGAACGACAGTGATCTGGCCGAAGAAACACCAAGATCGTGAAGGCAGAAAAGAACGCTTCAGACAGCGGTCGAAAATGGTATCGGTGAGTACCACCTTCTCACCGTCTGTCACCCTCTCGTGACGTTAGTTTCAGCTGGCTCAGCAACAGAATTTTCTGATCGTTGCCAAATTCTACAGGAATGGGTGATACAATACGGAACTCAACTACATTTGTGAGCGAAATCAATCGGTTGATATCTTATCTAAGCAACAGATCACCTGCATAGAAAGCAAGACGGATATGCAGTCTTATATTCACTTGCAAACGAATACATTATCAGTTTGGCGGATTCACTGCAACTAGAAGTAGAGAAGAGTTTTGCGAGAAAAATACGAGGATCATCAATTGTCTGGTTCATCCACCAATAGTAAAGTGAGAAAGTATTTGATAATGAAGTATTGTCATTTCTGATATCTCTAAGGAAATGTCAGCGTTGATTGTACAACAGTAGTGAACGTTAGATGATTGCAAAACAATCAGAAGAATGAAAATCTTCCATTATGTTGCCATTATACCCACAGCCTCTATCAAAGCCGACCGGAGTGATCGAGTTAAATTTGTTCACATACCGTTTCCTTTGATTGTCATCTTATCCAGCAACCTCGAAAGCAGACGTGCTAGCTATTCCGTTTACTCCAATCGAGAGGGCTATACATGAGTAACAAAACAAAACAGCGCCAAAAATCAGGAAATTGTAAATCGTCTAAGCTTGACTCGATTGTTGCTGATTGTTCGGATCATGTAAATGATCACTTTATTTTTTACTGTTTTCCCATTGCTTCTGTCTAGTTCACAGACTTTGTGCTAACAGATCATACTCACGGTTACACCATGGTTATCTTGATTACTATTTGCTCTGTGGGTCTGACTGCGGCTTGTCACTGGTGGTCAGTTACACACCTTAAAAGTATGGTACAATGAAGTGAACATTTGACTGACAGTTTGATTACTTCCCCTGAATCTTCTGCTACTACGTCTTGATATCAAACACAAACAACGCCAAAAATACCCCAGCCCATCAGAGGTTGACTCCAAAGAATCTAGGAAGCAATGGTCGACCAACTTGTCATGTGACTTAAGCAAGCTGCTCTCAGTAATTGGCTCATCGCAGTGGATCTGTCTTAGTCCCGTTTTCGGAAATTTGGCGCCTTTAACGACATCGCCTCGGTGCTGAAGCAATATGTGCTGAGTGGATGGGATCACCGAGAGTTAATTTGCCACACGAGTACTTCTGAATAAAGGACACTACGAACGCGTGACGAAAGCTGTTCCGAAAAGACAATTGTTGGGGAAATAAAAAATCTGGCAGGGTATTTTCCTTTCTTTTTCTTTAAGTCCTTCATTAATGAAACAATGTAAAACATTTTTTAGGAAGGGGGCTGCGGCTAGCAAAGAGCAATCAGGTGAGAAATTTGACCGGTGGTGGGAGGATTCAAACCCATGGTCTTCATGTTGATCGCCCGTGATCAAGCCAATGAGGTTGTGGCGTTTGGTGGCGGGTTCGAATCCTCCCACGACCGTTTAACTTCCCCAATTGGCAGCCTTCTGTTTTGCGCCGCCGCCTTCCTGAAAATGATGTATGCTGTTGTTTGATTACTAATGGGAGTAAAGATAAAAGATAGAAGATAAACGTCACGGGCTTAGCCGTTTGACCACCACCGATTGGAATATTTCGTCAAAAATCCTATAAACATTTCACATTGAACTCTTTAATCAACTTTTAATTACATGACTGTATGTGAACATCAAAGAATCTATGAAATATTAGCACGACTGGCAGAAATTAACAAACGAAATATGCATTCGATCGATATACGAAGCGTCACAGCGTACATTAGTGACTGCGTCTATGAGATTAACGATTGTCGATTGATAAATTTATTCTAAACAAAACAAATCTGATAGTTTCATGGGCTTACAGTCAAAATGGTACCTATCCTCCGATCGATTGTATGTCACCATGTCGACGACCGCTGATTCTTTCGTCATAAGTTTTCTTCGTCAAATGGCCACTTTACATTGCCCAATCATTACATCTCAGGGCAAAAATAATTGTGTTAACCACTAAACACTTACCTGATTTGGATGTAGAGCACAATCTATTCGCCCAATAGAGCAATGAGGATGAATTTCGCCACAAAAAATGCATGCTTTGGAGGAATTCAAGTGTGAACAAGTCTGGTGTTTCGCGGGCCACAGTCACGGGTGTGCGCTTCAGGCAAAAGTTGCACGAAATTGAGAAAACGTTCAGCTCAGACAGTGTTCAGTAAACTACTCACTATCCAAAGTAGCGTTTGGGAGGGCTGATTCTTCTTTCAGAGATGGGAATTGATGATCGACAACTGGCACTTGTAAGACATGGGTAAAATCACTGGGGATTATGCACTGCCTTCCATTTATCAGATCCACAGTTCACTGAGAACAATTATGTCAGATGAGTGTTTTGGCATCGACGGTGTATCTTTGCAGCAACAGACGCTGTAAACTGAACTTCGCGCACAAACCATGTTCTACCTCTTTGTTGATCACCTGCACGGAATCTTACTTGCCGGATTACATAACGCCTGGCTAAAATATGAACATGCTTTGGTGACACTGCGAACATTTTGGCCGGCGGTGACCAAACGGATAAGGTCGTGGCGTTCGGACGTGAAGATCGCAGGTTCGAATCCTCCCACCGCCGGTCAACTTGCCCACTTGGCAGCCCTCTGCTGGCCGTGGCCCCCTTCCTGAAAATTGATATGCATTGTTGTTTCACTAATAGAGGAAGTAAAAGATAAAACCAAGAACTCATGAACAACATAAACACACACATGCACACGATCATAATTCAGTGTGAGCACAAGCCGATGAATTAGCTGAGTCTTGTCCCGGAGAACGAGTAAAAAACAGTAACTTGCAAACTCAAATCAGTTGGTTGAAATATGTTCATGGTTAACCAAAATGGCTTTGAGTAAGCTCTTTGATTTAAACTGGATACCTAAGTTAGTTTACGTTCCGTAAAAATCTTGGTGGCTTAGTCAACAGAGTTTTTCACGGAATGACTCATCATGCAGTGACCATGTTCAACATGCCATTGAAAACCAAAATAAACATGAAATGAACTAGGCCAGTACCATCTCGAGGGGTGTCAGAAATGACCCATTCAGTAACGTCTAAAAGTAGGAGTGAAATCAGTGACTAGAAGTCGAGTGATCGACCGAGTGCAGCACTAGCAGAGTCAGCACCAACTTGACGACATAAAACCTGTCCGCTAAAAAGAACTACGTAACCGTTTCATCCTTGTGCCCTAACGGGAGACTTACCCCTGGATTAGTGATTTTCTACAGAACACTGTCCAATAGATCTTCCACGTTGACCAGCATGGATTCACGATAAAAACCACAATGCTTGATTTAGTAACTTCCTTGGTTTCACAATATCACAGACAATTTCCACACAAGGAAAACAATTCCAAGGGTAATAACTCAGGAGAAACCCTAATGGCGAAACAGGCAATGCAGGCTACCTAAGAGGCATTTTACTTGATATAAGTATGTCTTCAGGAACTTTTCTTTCAGACGAGTTTCGCCTCTGATAGAAGACCATTAGACCACTTCACTTCACTTGCATGTCTTCGTGGAGGGTCTACGAATGAACCGGACTAACTACAGCGTTTCGAACAGCAATTACGGAATTGGGGCCGTATATACCCACATCGAAAATGCACCGTTTATCACCTGTAATAGGCGAACCAGTTTATTTCAAATGCAGCCTGTTGCTCCACCTATTGTATTGGCTAAGTTACATAATTTCAGATTTCCACGCTGAAGTTCTATCTCATCGCCGCTTCGCACGTTTATCTCACCGTCTGACATCTTTGCCAACCGCTTCTTATATCTCTCCCGTTGTTAGTCATGCGTAATTCTCAACCTTCCCGACCGATTCTTAATCTACATCCATTTCTTCAACACTAGGCCGTCTCATTCTAATCAAATAAATTCTGACCACAAAATCAAATTATACTAATTCTTCTCCAAACAACTGACTTCTTCTTCTGTTTGTTGGTGTATGGGCATCCACGCTTAGTCCCGAGCTTCACATTTTGTCACCCGGATTCAACTCGACCGAAATTCTACTCGTCTCGATAGGACTCGTGAACGACACCTGATCTGAAAATGGCACTGAGAAAATGTTTGCAGCTAAGTCATGGTGAAGATCTGATTTTCATTCTTGTCCTTGATGTTCACGTTCACACGTGTATTGGCAAATAAATTCGCAAGTGAACGAGTTAATCTCAGATATGTCCACTTGAGAGGAAGCCGGCGAATCGTAATTCAGTCATGCGCATAACCAGTCTTGGTTGTTGGAAAGATCTGACAACTAAAATTGATATCAAATGATCTGCAGAGCCATGGGAGAAATTTGGTTCAACGGTGGATTTGTGCATTAAAAGCGGTCAGTGGGACGGAGTGTGGATATTCTGAAGGAACCAACTAAAGCCGATCAACGTTAAGGGTTGTACTCACAGGATTAGTCACATACGAATCTGCGATTGTTTCGCTTTGACTGATTCAACGAACAAAGGTGAGATAACTGTTCAAGTTAAGGTTCAAATGGAATCCAGTTTGTGATACAACAGCCACAGTGTTGGGAAAACATGGCTGCACCGTGCTTTCAGACCTCGACCAAAAACAAGCTGGAAAAGTGTTGAATGTGACAACTCATAATGACAGACATCTGATATAGCCTCTGCTGAACAAGTTGTATCCATTGCCTTCTCGTTACGGAGGTGTTCCCACCAGAATGCAAGGATGAAGATACATAGCCGGCACCTTCGACCCAGTTGACTGGCCATTGGTAATCAGTCTAGGGAAGATGGCTAAAACCCTGGGTCCTTACCAACCAAGAGTGGCGTGCAAAGCATGCGGCCGTATGCTCACCGACAAATGTGGCAGAGGGATGTACTAGGCACCCAGGATGTTTAATCCGATCCGAACGACATGTGAACTGGACGATCAGTCGTCAGTTCCCAATGGATTACGTGAACTGCAGATCGTGCTGATGTCTTGTGTGTTAGACCATTTGGTCAACTGCTCGTGGTAGGGTCCTCGAAGTCAACCCTCTACTCTTGGTTTGGGCAACCGTGGTGTATGAGGGTCGCAGAGGAATCATGGATCCCGATAATTCGTCAATATCGTTGAGATTGAGAATGGAAGAATTGTCACGTGTGGTGACCTGTGCACATTGTTTGTTTTTCTTCCTCTTCTCTAATTTGTTGTGCTCGTCCTCCGTCACTGTTTTTGTTGGTGCAAGCATCTCTTTCTAGATTTGTGCGAAGTTTATACGTATATATCTGAATGTTGCAGATTCCATTTCTACATAAGTAGTTATTCAATCATAGCGGAATGCATATCTTGTCTATAATTCCGTTCTTAAGATAGGATTATAAATAAAATCAAACAAATTCTCATTTGGTTCAATGTCTTCGTTTTGATGATTCACATCAATTTCGCTCATCATTTGAGACGTCTTTGGTAATCCTTCGAATTTGCAAATTTTGTACGTTGGAATTCGTACCAAAATTTATATGGCCAGACAAGTTTTTTTGAATTGATGCCACTGTCACGTGTGAGGCGAAGAAACATTTTACCAGTTTGCGCAAGAAAAACACTGTTTCCCAACAAAGTGTGGATGTATTCTAAACCGATGGGTAATGGGAATATTTATATTTGCTGACAGTCGGATTTACCCGAATGAGTTTTGGTAAAACGGCCGAACATGACGTACATTTGCCTAGAGATTTATACAGCTCATTCGATGAATTGTGTGGAATAATTCAGTGTGAAACAACTGTCACTTTGCAGCTTTGTTAGCACTGTATACTGGGTTGCCCTGTTGTGAATAAGTAACGTAGAATGTTGTACTGAAATGCATATGACTTGTACTCGCACAAAGTAGCGTTGCTAATTCCATGGATATAGTGGTTTACACAGGCGTGTTCACGTTTCCGAGACCATTTACGACTTGATCACAGACGTCTACCAAGTGGCCTTCGGAGATCCTCTAAAGGTTAAAACAGAACAAATCTTCGCTATGGCTCAGTATGAAAACATTTTGTCCGTCAGAAATCACCATGGATACATAGACTCGGAGAGAAGTTTTACCAGTTGAATTCCAAAAATCTGGAAAAGAGGCACGTCGACAGACCACGTGATTTATCAGATTGCAGTAAGTTAACACGACTGATCGATAGCATGCTTGGTTCCATGAAAGATAAGAAATTTCACAATCTCCCAGGCAGTTTGGAGACGCTTTTGTACGATAGTATGAGATTCACCGGTCGCAGAACATGGGGCTAAAAATGCGCGATTTACTCCGAACAAAAATACTGCATTTTCGAGACACTGTCACAGCTAAAATTATGAGCAAAATTGGGATAATCGAGTTTTCACAAACGATCTGCGGAATGATCTAGAGAGGCAAACTCAATAGTTTTAACGGATGTCACGAGAACCCAGTACCCCAAGTAGTTTTTAATTCCCATCTTATACAAATCATGTCAATTTATATTTCGAATTACAACTAATCCGGTGGCATTAAGCTCTTTACAACTATGAAGTTATATTCCTATTATCACGAAAAAGTTGATAAGTTATGCATGAATAAAGATATAACTAGTCTGAAAAGCAGACAATGAGAATATAAAATCGAAGGTCCGCATGAAACTATTCTGGCACGAACAAGTGTTTCAAAGTCGGCCATCTAACTTAACTTGTCCACCGTGTTCGTCGTTTGGTATTAAACGCGATGCAAAAAAACACGAAACACTTTCAGAATCCAGTCATGTAAATCAAACAAGCGATCACACGAAAGGAAACCAGCCGTCTTCAGGTTGTACTATTAAACGTCCGATATTTACCGACTGTTAGTGCGAATACACTCCGCGATAAACTTCGTATCCACCTGTTTTAGCATCATCTTAACTTCTGGGTAGGGAATAACGACCACTGTATCTTTCATCGCATTGATGACGCAAAAAGCCTAATTATATAAGAAAGTCAACTGGTCAGCTTTTAGCAAAAAAACTACAGAGAACTCTCGCACAAGAATCCACAAGAGTTTGGTAGCGGCATCAACACGTGGCTATGATGGTCCGGAGTTAAAGAACCACAGCCTTTTATCGCCGCAAGGGATACTTTATTCCAGCAGTGTCTCAAGTAAACGCGCTCGGTCACTGGAGCTCCTGGACGCCGTGGGAATTCAGAGCTCCTGATCCGATATGATCGAAAAGCGTAAGAACAAGAATATCAGACACCGCTGATGCCCTGTAGATCCGGCCCTTCGACTAGAGACATTTGGTGGGCTTTGTAAGATGAACTCCTGCGTCAGTTTGGGTAGGCGGGTATTGCAGGACCCATGGGTCTGACAGACAATCGACGAGGAGAGGAAGAGTCGAAAAGAACTTTCAAATGCAATGAACCAAATGACATTGATCTACTAACAGATTTGCACTCTATAAAACGAAAATTTCAGTCTGACTTTGATTTATAGATATTAACCCCGTACGACCGTGCTCTGGTTATGGTTGGTATTCAGCTGGGATTAATAGGCCCTTCAGAGGTAGCAAGCGTAGTGCTACAGTCGCTTCATTATATATATATATATATATATATATCGTTAGCACATGAGCACTGGCCCTTCTGTTCGGTTTATAGCAGCACTGTCCTAGATTTGACCTTGATTGCAGAGCAACACAACCTTGAGGGTTCCTGTGTCATTGACCTTCAGTTGGCAATACTAATACTCTTGGCAATGTTACTAATTTCGGAGATGTGGTCATGAAACTCCCTTCAATTGGGAATGGTGTTTGATATTACCATCTTGAAATGGCTTCGCTTGTTTCTGACTCCAAAAACTCAACATCAATTGTCCTATTTAAATCTTGCGCATTATTGGGTTGCATGTTTTATCCAGTTCAATATGCCTGTTGATAGGAATTGCTAGCGAGTGCCAAGGTTCCAGAGACTCCCTTGAATGTCTTGTGTTCGTTTGGTCCACATCATAAAATATAAATTGAATGTACGTCCTTCCGTATCTTCGTAAAAAGATATCGGTGAGAGTGTCATGCCTTCTTGTGGCATGTTTGTGGTCATGCATTCATGTAGCAAGCTTTCTTCCAGTTTGACCGATGTAGAATTTGTCGCAGTACTCAGGCCTGATCAAGTAAATTTTGGGAACTCTTCAACAAAGAATTTCTGTGCACACTCCTGACATCGACGCAGACCGAAACCCAACTGGGTGTAGAGGGTTTCTCTGATTCGGATGTTCACACTAGTCATCATTCTGCTTTTAACACAACAGTACGCTGTTTGTGTGTTTGGTTTGGTCCATTTGCTTCTGTCGCACGCCCAACTCAAGAAACAGTTTACTTGGATCGGGGAGCTGACGTTTGTATTCGAAGAACAAGATGGAATGATCATAAAACAGATAAGAAAAAACAAAGTGAATTCCGTAAAGTTTTAACAAATAATACTGGTAACTAAAACGGTGAAATTAAGGCAGATAGCACCAGCCCAATTGTTCACAGTCCCTTACCACAACCCTTCAGCATCAACAACAAAACGCTTGCGAGATGCTTGGACTCCAAACACGGATATGTGCGGCAACCACTTCACCCAAGTTCGCAGCAAACACTCCCACCCATAGAACCAATGACATCAGGTCTTGTGACAGTAATCCACACTTCGAAAGTGTAAAGCCCATGCCAAATTGAGCCATAGTTCTTCCCAATATATGAGTACACGTTGTGCATACCTCGCAGATTCGAACAAGCACACACGTTCGTCTGCGTAATCTACGTCACACAGATTATCCCCATTTGTGTTACGACACTTGGACACCGCGACGTAACGTACAATCGGCTGGATAGCATAATCTCATTCCCAGCTGTTTCAGTGGGTTGCAGTGACGAAGAGAAATGACCGGATAATGTTGAAGAACGGTGCAGTAACTTGCAAGGCTGAGCCATAATTTCATTCCTTGAATACTATGCTAACCTTATTCTGGTGAGCCACTTGTGCTAAATCTTGTCCCGGGGAGTCCGCCTTCTCCCTGCTGACAACCACAACTACCAGTTCGAAGCCTACATCTTAAAGACCTCCTAAACACTCCTTCATTACCTCATTAATGTTCTGCCTCTCGCTTCCTTCATTAGCGAAATAACAATGTACATCATTTTTCAGGAAGGGAGCCGCGGCCAACAGAGGGCTGCCAAGTGGAGAAGTTTACCGGCGATGGGAGGATGCCAACCTGCGACCCTCACGTCCAAACGCCACGACCTTATCCGCCTGGCCACCGCCGGTCCACGATTACACAAAAATGGGGAAATGGAACCCTTTGCCAAACACCCCCAGTCGTTTCAAATGAACTTGATAACTTACTGTATATCCACAAGCGACCACAAGTATACGAGCACACAACTTGCAGGAGGTTCACGAAGTTCTCTGGCAGACTCAACCGGCGAAGAGGACTGAATAGCCTTGTACTGCCGACTGAGTAGAACGCACCACTCAATTAGAAAAAAAAACTCGGCTGTCGGACGATGGTGTGTGTGTGTCTGGAGCAATTTGAGTAACTGGTGAGGAATCGAAATTTCATCGATGCAACTTCCACTTGGGCAAAACCCGGCCCACTGTTTGCGGTCGTCACTCTCGCCATCGATGTCAGACAGCACAGGATTGTGGGAGCGAAAAACTCGGTAACTATCATAATTAATTTGGGCTACCGATGAATACCCCACTCACTATTCTCGTCTTGTTCCATGATAACAGAATACGCCTCTTGTTACAAATGTCGCGGATTAAGGAGGAAAGCAAATCTGTTGGTGCGTCTTCCCTCAGATTGAAAAGCACCGGAGGAGTTCGTCCTAACCGGCCGACCTTCTCAGCCCCAATAGTCGACTGTTCGGGCTCAATCTCTGATCATATTGCTATGGGCAGCGCGGTTCTGATTAGCCTGCGCGACCACCGATATAGTGTAGGATTATTTGTAGACGTGTAACTTATGCAATATGGTGAACGGGGGCTGCTTGGGTATCCAGTCGCTAAGCAGGAGAACGATCAGGGTTCTCGACCAAACTCTTTGGTTCTAAAGAAGAACCTGTCCTCAAAGCAGCGGGTAGTGCGAGCCTATTTGTTTAGATCAATTATTCTTCCACTCATTTTCCCGAATGAGTTACTAAGCCAGATCAAACCCCAACTTGGAGGACCAACACGATATTCCGTCAGACCTCGATCCATTGGTCTTCCAGATTTGATTGTACGTCCGGCTCCAGACAAGCCGTTCTGTGAAGTTAACTGGGTCATATTGGCACGGGCGTAAAATGATTGCGATTCACAAAAACACCTCTCAATTGATTTTGGTCATTGTTCTGTTTTGTGCATGAGTGTAGTGCAAACAGCACGCCTCCATAACCACTAGGGCTCAAAACACGGGGGCGCTGCAACCATAACCCTGGAATTTGGAATAACGTACTACCACATAACGTCGCAGTAGGTTGTGTGGTAACGAGCCGTGCCACAGTGAGTAGCCGTCTACCGCCAGTGATATGAGGTTCTGGGATTCAAACCTCTGACCCTTTTGGTGGCAGATGTTTAACGCCCCCGGTCACCGCCGGTCTAAATCAGGCGTATCGGGGGCCTAGATCCTGTCGGGATAGTGCGTGAATTGTCAACACACTCGAAACACTCAGCTGGACTAATTTATCGTGAGCCATAATTATCATTTGGAGACCTTTAATCAAACTCTTAAAAGGAATCTGAGAAAACCTCTCGGGAAAACAATACTATCCTCTCCCCTTCCTAGAATGTACCCTGAAAAGTGGCCTCTCCTTGAAAAATAGCCTGTTATACTCCCGCTTGGATTTCACACTGAAATTCTTTGACAGCAGATGCAGAGTGAATAAATGTGACAGATGTGGGCAAAACAGATCCAATCCATCGAAGGCGATGCAGAGCAACCAGCTCCGTCATCATTGCTCAGCCGATGTTCCCACTATACTCGAACAGCCGTTGAGAGACAATGGCGGTCGAATACAGAAAGCCGCCGAGAATCCTTAACGTGAGGTGTCCAGGTCTGGCAACCTCGCAGTGGAGGGCTATAAGATGCCGCACTGTACACCCATCCTCCAAGCAAAAACCATTTATTACGACAGGGCAAGGGGTGTGGCAGGTTCGTGCCAACTGCCCCGTCTTTCACCATTCGTGGTGTCACTGCATTTTCAACATCATCGCCAGCTGCAATTAGGCTCCGAAATGTTTAAAACTATCGACTACTTCCAGCTTATCACCAAAAAGGATGAGTAAGAGTACAGGCCCCAACCAGTTCTGAAGCACTCTGCATCTCGAAGGTACGACGCCCATACCGCATCTGGATATCTAAGTCGTCAAGCTATCCAGGACGCGGTGAACTGCATGTAGATTGTCGCTCAGGATGGTGATATCATCGGCACATTGTATTTTGGGAAAAGTTCAACGCCGCTGCCTGCATTCCGCATAAACTCCTGCAGCAAATGAGAACTGCAGATACAGCGGGGCTGCGGCGTACTCCATTGGAGACGCCAAAAGGTGGCAAAGGCTGACTATAGGCCTTGGTTTGACCTAAGATACGACGGCACCACTCTTTGGAAGCTGACACCTACCCTCCGGGTATTTTAGTCCACAACAAACATCGCATAATGCAAACCAGTGGAGCCAAAGGCCACGCGAGTGTCTGGAAAATCAATGATCGCTGGTTCTCGGAAGACGTAACGGTGCGCTATCATCTGTCAGATTTGATTGACGTATCCACGACAGGCACGAGAACCAGCTCCCTCACCGTATGTATTCTAAGATGCGGGAAATGGGATAAATTAACAACTCAGGCACTACTGCGATGCAGCTAATACCTTCGCGGTTAGCGCCGTCACTGCACGAATCCTTCCTAAATTGCAAAGAACAATCGATTCCCAAAGGAGGAAAGGTCCCGCTCAAAGGACCAAACTTTACAGTAAAAGAATCTCAATTTCTTTAGCAAGCAACAACCTCGCATTTGTAAACAAATTCGGGGAAGACCATCCGTAGCTCGGAGCTTGGTGACCACCTTAGATCTTGGATCCCTCCAAGCATACCACTGGACTTGTGCCCGAACAGGAGTGAGAGATGATGCTGGAAGCCAGCTAAGTTATGCCTTAAAGTGTCCCGCTCAGCAAACGCGTTGGAGTTACTTATTAGGAAAGCGTGAGGAGTGACCTTCGCAGATTGTTCCGGTTACGCCTAATGATGCCTCAATGAAGACTGGGAGGGGATGGAACATCTTGCGGGTTTCCAATGGTAGCAGCAATTTCTATCTCAAATGCTCATTGAAATAATGAGACCTCAAGATCCCTACATAAACCTGCATTGGGCTCACGCCTAGTTAAGAACCTAGCTTTATTTTGCTTGCAGCTAGCCGAGATGGTCTTGTTTTGCACCAAGAAGACCCAGACACTCAGGAGGAAACCAGAGTATTACGACAGGACGTTGCAGGCCACAACTCAATCAACCACGTCAATGAAAATCAGTTTTAGTAAGCCATCAATGTTCTTAGGTAGCACTGACCCTAGGTTCACTTAGTGTTTTGGAGGACTCAAAGGAACGTCGGATCAGACAGCCTACCAGAGTTTAATCGACGTCGCATCATGCGTTTCGAGCACTCACCGAACCAAATGGACAGCTTACTGAGCATTCACGTGTGGTTGATAATAACGACGTCTTGAATTCGCACTAGTAAGAAACAGACTAGGGTTAGAACATACAGCGAACATTCGTTTCCCGATTTTTGAACGAAAGGAATCGAGACCGAAAGAGTTCCTTCTTCGATGGTAGCCGACCGAATGTTTATGAGTCATATTGAGGTCGTTAATCCACTGGCAGAAGGTATCTTAGGCGAAATGACTTCAAATGGCATTTACTGAATTATGTTTGTACAGTTTACACGAGCGCATAAATCTCACTACTGGTTTCCGGCTGTCGCGTGAAGGTCACTTAAGCAGCAAAACTTCAATACAGTTGACGAAAGACAAAGCGACACCAACAAGACCAGAAGCCACAGCCGCAGGGCATATTAAACGATAGAATTGGACTGGATAGGGAAAACTATCAAGTGGATCCTCGGCAACGGGGTCAGCGTTAAACAACAAGGCAAACCTCGCTGACCGCTGCCTTTCCCCAAGTTACATGTTTATATAAAAAGAGTGAACATGCAAGGGGAACAGGGAGTGGACCTACACAGGCGGGAAAAGATAAGATGCTGCTGCAGCCAACACAAGAAACACGGTCTAACTGTACAAACGCACGTGTTGTCAATCATTCTGGTTCGATAGAAAATGACAACACGATCGCCACTGTTCACGGTTCACTGCCATATCCTTCAGTGTCTCCAACCAGCAAGTCGACGAGTCTTTCGGACCCCAACCATGAAGGCGTGAGACACCTACTTTACCTAAGTTCGTTGTACATTTTCTCATTTCACGTTGCCACGTCATCTGTTGAACTCCGGATGGCTCCTTCCATTCCTTAGGAGGAACACAAAATAGGGCATGATATGGTAGACGAGTGTTCGCCATAGGCAACACGTGACCCAACACGAAGCCAAGCTTCCTACGCTAAGATAAGGTATTATCAGAATTGGCACCTAGTACTGGATTCCCAACCTATACATTAATGACCCGGTCACTCCATCCAATCCTGGCGATACTACGTAGACACCGGTGATCGAAAACCCCTGATCGACGCACATCACCGACACACAAACTCCATGTCTCGCAACCATGCAGCAGTACTGAGCGCACTGCGGAACATTTGCCATTAGGAAACTCATTACGTGCTAGATACGCGGCGTGAGGACGCGCCAGAGAGCAAGCAACTCTGCCCCGAGCCCAGCTGACATTCAGATCTCAGTAGTGGTGGACAGCGATTTGATGTCGTTCGGCTGATTGGCACATCTTGGCTTTTGGAGTCGTATGGGAGTCCGAGTTTCAGATTCGTGCATGCCCGTTTCCTGTGTGCGATGGGGCCTAGTGAATATGAAGCATATAACTTCTATTGGGCTTGTCCCAAGTATGTACTAAAGAAAACGGTGGCTAGTTCCTTTCCGCAAGTGAGTTTTCAAGATAACATTTTCGAACACTTGGTCGACGAATAGGAATTTCTTTCGCGATTATGTAACTGTGAACAGTAGGTAAGAATCGCAGTGAAATATCTCGGCCTTCTAAACAGGTATCGGGCGCATTCAAGAAAGATGAATAAGTGTAGTTTTTCAGATTATAGGCAATTTATTCAGCCACTATACATTTGAGCGGAACACATGATCTGCCTCATACGAAAGAGCAGACAAACTCCCAATTGGGCGGGACCGGTATGGATATGATTAATGAAATTCGAGAGGATGGTGGTGGTTTCGAGTAGATTAAGAGAAAATGTCATGCAAGCAAGCAAATGAATCTATACAGATCGTGAATATGCGTTGATCTTCAGACCAGTTGCCCTCTGTTGGTTATTGTGGAAGCAAGGACATCAGAACCCGAAGAAAGAGTTCGCACTAAGAAGAGACTCAGACCACTATTGTGTTATTGTCCCGATTCACCGGATATTTCTGCATGGCTAATACCTGCCGCCAGTAGGTGAGCATGAGAATACACAAAGATAGGCAAACGAAGTCATAGAAAGTACGGTGTAATGCGCAACGGGGGTTTGACTCGCTCTTCGTCCGGGACCGCAGCAAACAGTTTCGGTTCATACACCGCGGGGGAGTGAAAATCTAAGATAGCCGCTACGTTCCCACACCGATAGCAGTAGTTGGGAGCAGACCACACTGTAATCAGACGATTGTCGAACATCACCTTGTAGCCCTCATGAACGAGCTGATGTGCTCGACAAATTACCTGAATTCCGTTGAGATCGACGAACTTTTGCGTAACCTGGCAGAGCGGGAGGATGGAACAAAGATTCATTAAGAACAACTAGACCCTTCCTGTGGGAAATACAGAGCAAATCACGTCAATGGAAACTAATGCAGACGGACGACGCAAGCACTATTTTAATCAATCTGCTTCAGAAAATCTTGTTATACCAAACGTGATGCCTTCGCAATTCATATCATCAAAGTCCTTCCCCAAGAACGCCCATGCATAATTACTGGATAAGTCAGAAAACACGAAAAATTTAAACTGAGGGTTATCGGAAAGCCAAGTTCAATTCAGTTTAGTACGCATAATTATTGATTCTGCACGAACGTGCTCTGGCCTCGGTCGCTACATTACGTCAAGCATCGAAAAAGTAGTGAACGAAAAATAAAAACAATATAAGGAAAGACTATACAGAAACTCAAATGTTTCGAATGAAAGAACGTCGCTGGCTGCGGCATTCAATCATGACACGCGTTGATGTAACTTGTAAGCAGCAATCCGGGAATCTAATTCGATCTACTTCGGACAGTCCATTGGGTAGCGCTTTCATAATCTTCGCTAGATCATGCACTGAAGAGTGATTTAACTTCCACTTATTATTTGTCCAGAACACCATACAATGAGGCATGAGCAACACATATCCCAGCCACCTAATTTAGTGTCTGCTCAATTGGCCGAGTTCTAAGACCCAATTACTTTGCGACTAATTGTGGGGTTCTAATGAAATCATCCTACCATAATCCGCCAATTCCATAAAGACATCGATAATCAAACAGACGGTACTTGTAAACTTTCAATCCAAAAGAGGTTGAGTTTGTAAATTACGATCAAGTCTAGCGCAGTTGCTTTTAGGAAGACGCTTTGTCCGACACGCAACCACCTGGTGAGTTGTAAGAGAGAAAATAACTAAGCTTATCTATTTCATCCAACTCCTTTCAAGAAAGGGTCGATCTTGAGCCAATCTAGTACCACAACCGCATTTAGATTTCGAAGATGCTAAACTCATCATGAAAACGCTTAAACCGTCGCTCGAGAAATGCCCAGATATACAACATCAGAATATTCCTAATCGAACAGTTTACTGTATGAAAGATACCAATACCAATATTCTCATGGGCGGATCAGGAGATTTCTACAAGCATTTCAATAATCCCAGTGTATGAATGCCTCTACCCACGTACGTCACGTTTCATGCGCTTGAACTGATAAACTGTTCTGGACTCACGAAAGCGTTATGTGACTTGGCTTACAAAACGTACAGCTGAAAAGACGGCAAAAGAGGGTAACCCCAACGACGTCACTTCTCGCGGAGAATTCAGGTGATAGATAAACAGAAACAAGGGGTCCATTTCAGCTGCCCGCATAAAACAACTGGAAGAGAAGTGAATTTCTCTGGTGCATCCTTGAACGAGGGACACAAACACAACTGCGACATCAAACCGAATGATATTTTTCAGTTGTAGATAGGATAAAAGTCGACGTTGCTATATAAGGACTGACAATTTTTTGTCTGACCAATTTCATCCCTCTATGGGTCCCAGTTGCATCTGGGACTCATGGCAGAACCCTATGTCACTTGGCGCGTCCTCAGACTGCTGATAAGATGGATGCAAACTCACTTACTTGACGGTCATGAACATCCGGCAGTGTCTACAGCGAGTTGGGTTTTTGCGACAAGCTTTAGCCCTATAAAGTCTCAAAAGTCCGCCAACGGAACACTCGAATAAACAAGCCTACCTTGAGTTGGGTGAAAAGTACAAAAACCCCAGAGGTACCGTGGATGTCGAAAAAGAGAAGCATTGTTTCCGTGTTTTAGTAGCGGAACCCCGGCATACGATGCATATAAATATATATGTATATATATATATATTGCCGATTGTGATGCATTCAAAAATTCCTCATCATCCAGTATGAAGTTTGGCACTACTATCGTCCAGTCCTGTAACAGCACTTTGCACTTTGAAGGTGCAAAGCACATGCCAAACCGAGCGACCGATCTCGAGAGCCTATCTAGTGCCCGTTGTGCATGGTCCGCAGACTCGAACAGACACACAACGTCATCCGCATAATCTAGATCACACAGCTTCTCTCCATTTCCCAGTTCGACTCCTACATCCCGGAGACCTCCCAAAGCATTTTCCATCACCTCAACCATGACGAAGTTGAACAGGAATGGAGATGGGACACCGTTGTCGAACGCCGCTTGTCTTTTCGAATGAACGTGACAGTTCACCGTATACCCTAACGCCACCATAAGTATGCGAGCACAATGCTAGCAACAGGTTCACGAACTTCGTTGGCATACCCTTAAGGTGGAGAGCACTGAATAATGCTGTCCGATCCACTGAGTCGAACGCACCTTTCAAGTCCAGAAAGATTAAGATCTTGGGGTGGCGGTGTGCGGTGCGTTTCTAGTATTTGGCGAAGAGTGAACATTATGTCAACGC
>LUCM01009925.1:192323-213683 GCA_008360955.1 Fasciolopsis buskii | reverse complement strand
TTTTGATTGTAAAACTTGCCTTGAGAAAGACTACCCACGGTAGTCGAGACGTTGGCGCATTACATCTACCAACAACGCTGTGTTATTAATATTATATCATTCACAATAAAAATTATCCGGCTATCTTCAAGTACCATATCTTTGTTTCTAAATGCTCTATTGACAAGTGGTCTGCTCATCATATGTCGATATCCGAGGGGTCCGTTTGCATCACACTAAAACGAGACATCACAGCATGCTTGGAGTATTCTCCATTCCATGCATGCGCCTGATTTGCGTATGACCACTGAGAACGAAAGTCACTGGTCGCTGATGGCCAAAAAATTTACGAGTTAGGTGCACTCATGCCGTTAAAATATGTTCGCCCAAAGGTACGGACTCAGAAATCAGGCAACGACGTTGTAAAGCGTGGATACCAATCACAATTCAGGTGATCTGAAGCGTGAACCAAACGGTGAAAACCATGATCTTCCCATGCTAATTTGAGCCATTTGTGCTAGAAGGATCAAAGAGAAAAATTTGGAATGAAACAAAAGTACCACTGAAGAGCGCCCAATTAAGAACGTAGCTTTGACAAGTTCTTGTATGACGTTGTATCCACCTAAGGAAACAACTCTTTAGGATCGGGTCAGAAACTGTTATCGTAGACCAAATAACCAAGACACCGAAAAGTGATGACAAAAAAGAAAAATTTATCTGGATTAACAGCATAATCTTCAATGATTCGTTGAGAATTAGTCCGGCTAGCGAACTGGCTAGGGCGTGCGACCCAGAATCGTTCTTCTCGGGTTCGCGTCCTGTTTCGGACGAGAAGGATATCCACTGCTGATGGTTCCTAACCGGGATGAAACAGCTGTACAGTGCTTCTGTGGTTTTCATTGGGAAATTGGCTGTTGACACGAATCATTCGGAAAAGCCACATTTTTTTCATAAAACCTCTGAAACAGTTTCTAAATACGTGCATCATTAGGGGCTTTATCTAGAGCATGCTCAATGATAAAATCCTGGTAAACTTCAACACCGTCGATATCTACCGCAAGGCTATTTTTCACTTGCTGAGAGATACCAGATAAACTGCAGAGGCCAAAAGGCAGAAGTCCATATTGATACTCCGAACGGTTTATTGATCGTACTTATTGACAGATTATTCATTCAGAGGGATCTGAAGATACGCATCTCTCAAATCGATTTTTGCAAACACTTTCGAACCAGTATGTTTATTCCGAATGTCATCGAGTTCACCATTAGTACAAGTGTACCGTTTCAGATAACGGTTAAAGGTCAGACGGTGATAAAAGTATGTTCGAGGTTTGTTCCATTAAATTTTAAAAGGGTAGCCCAGGATGAAGATCCCACTGACAGAAGAATTCGTTTTTCAACTAAATCTTTTAGTACTTTGGAAACCCGCTTACGGAGACAATAAAAAATGATGAGGCATTAGAGAAATACGACGTCATTTGTCACTTCCAGAGCAGCCGGGGGCACTTTCATGTTGCCAGTGGCTTGAGAGCATTTAAGAATTAAATCCTTCAAAGTACAACCATTGTTAAACTTAGCAAGGAAGGGCAAATGAATGGGAAACCACTTCATGACTGTTAATCCCATAATGGAAGGACCTGGATCTGTCACGGCAAAATTGCAGTTGAATAATTCGTTCCAAGAATCAAATACGGGAATAGGTGTTATGCCCATGACCAAAATGGAATTTCCTGTGATATCAGTTGTACGTTTCACGTAGTATCGCATGATCTTGAAGCTGATGCGATAGAGATAAACGTCATCTGGTCCAACCTCCAGTCGTTGCCCGTCCGATCTTGCGCCATGGCAATACCCGAACCCGTCACGTGCTTACACACACATCTATACATGTATACACATACACCTCACACCCACTGTGCCAACATCGTTATAGATAAAGGTTCTCGTGATGTGCCCAATTTGCACAGTTTTAAAGTTCAATCATCACAATTTTCCTCACGGCACACTGACTCAGATAATCGCGCACGAGCACACGAACACAATCGTTTGAACTTGTGCGTCGATTGCTGCTCACTTAAAACCACTATGGCGGACTATGCATGCACAGACACTCGGACAAATGCACACCAGTTGGCACTAGGTCGAATGAAATCAATCTCATGGCCATTGACACATACGCAACCGCACACACGCACAAACATATTGTGCGTGTTGCTTACGAACAAATCCACGTGGGGGCGCACGGTATCGATCAACCCCGAACGTCTACTGACCGTCTGTCTACTAATCGTTGGGGTCGCGATGTTGAATTGACCCAAACGAACGGGTCCTAGAGGGGCATGAACGCTACTAGGACTAGTAAAACGAGCTAGAGGGAAGAAACTGGAAAGTTTTTAGGCCAAGCGGCAAGAATGATTCTTACACCACGTGTGCTGAATGAACTAGGGCGGATATTGCATTCAGGATAAGAGCTGGTCGAGTGGTGCTTCAGAATAATGAACTCAACACCAGCGATGACAACAACCAAATCGTGTCTAGTGAGTTTAACAGTTGTAAAAGTTTCATTAAAGTGACCCGGTTTGGAACAGTTAGCAGTTAATGGGAAAGATTCAAGACCATGTCATATTCATGAGTACACTAGTTTTCAAGGTTAGGTAGATTTACACCCTGACTGAGTAAATCCAACCTTACGACAATCGTAACGGTTGGTATTTCGATGCAGACAACTGGACCAGGAGTACAACTTACCACAAAAGGCACAAATTTCCAGCCGAATACTGCTTGCGATCGAAATTAGGACGTACGCTAGATTCCGGTGTGCACAGCCACGGTTACTGTTACTCGTTTCGAAATTTTGCTGATGACCAGACAACGTTTTGGATACACCTTGTAGGGCATGCCTCGGGTCTACGCGTCCTAGATACTTGAATTTCTAACCCAACCCCACCCCAGGATATGCAAGCCCCGAGGATCACATGGTCTGGGCAAAGTGCTTAAGCTCAAATAGTCAGTTGTATAGGTTTTTAGTTTGGACTAGTCATCACGCGGCAATAGGTGACATGTGCGTATATGCTATGGTCCTTCTGTCCACCACAAATTGGCGGGTCCGACACGATTCAAATCCTGCGCTTTGCGTCTTTTCTGTGCCGTGCATTGACCTGCGGATTATTTCATCTCATTTTATGCCTTGTCATAATCCGTCACGGATTTCCGTGATGCATACATCGACCATAACATCCTTAAGGCTTCAGGCACTGTGAAAATTGCACCCTTTCGTGTTTCACACACCCGCCCACGGTTTGCCCAGGTAAGAGCACTTTTCTACATTCATCTCGTCCGTTCTCAGTTTGTAATGTACAGAGCGTACCAGCGGAAGTTGGGCGGGGGGTTCCCATAACATTCTTAAAGATGCAATAATAAAAAGCAATGGATTATCCGATCAACAAATGTTGAAATCGAAGGTCGGGAAACCATCTCAACTCTTCAGGTACATGAAGCAACTTTTGAAGTCTCACAAAATGGATGACCCACTGTAACGGCATCTACGGATGAAAAAAATTCCTTCTTCGATTAGAGAAGTTTTGACTTCCTTCAAGAAAGATGCCTCGACAGCGGAATTAACTGAAGCTGCCGACAGAATTTTTGATGCTAACCCCAAGAGCAAGATTGGTGTTAAGGTCCCGTTCATAATGCCCACGGACTCCATCTCGCAATTTGAGCAACAAATTGATCACCTGACATTTCAGATGAATGTTGCACTCAAACACGTAAATCAAAAACTTTCGCTATCGCGCCCTAGGCCATTTAGAAGACGTTTTTCTGTTCCATCTACTGAATAACATTGTTGGTATCACCAATATTTTGGTACAGAAGGCCGCCGAGGTCAGTCTTCATGCCGTTTCAAAGCCAATCCTACGGGAAACGTAAAAGCCAGTCAGTACTGGTGACCGCCCTCACTCTACAAGCAGCTAACTGTTCCTCCGTTAAGACATACGGTCAAGAACTACTTACACTTGATCTAGGTTTAATACGATGTTTTCCCTGAGTTTTCGTGATTTCTGGCTTTTCCCATTCGACCCTTGGAATGGATTTTCTTTCCGCTATTGACCCTGTGAATTATGCAAAACGGTGTTTTATTAGACAGCACTACATCTCTGCAAGTACACGGCATTTACGCTTGCACTCCTCTTGGAATTAGTCTATTGACACTCCAATCAACATTTTCCTCCATTTTGGACAAATTCCCTACACTGACTGTATCAAAGACATCCCCAGCTGCAGCAACACAACGTTCAGCACCACATCGTCACCAAAGGTCCTCCGATAACAGCTTGCCCACGTAGACTATTACCCGAGAGACTTTCTGCAGCCAAAACAGAATTTGACTGGGAGTAGCGCGTCCATCCAGCAGTCTATGAGCACCTCCATTCGACATGGTCCCAAAAACCAATGGCAACTGGCACCAGTGTGGTGATCATCGTGCACTTAACAAAGTGGCTGTACCCAATCGTTACCCAATCCCACACATTCGCGATTTCTCCGAAGCCTGTGGGTTAAGAGGATTTTCTAGAAGCTCGATCCCTGTAGCATCCCTGTAGCAACACTCCAAACACTGTCACCATAATGTCATCTGGCCTATAAGGATTTTTCGCATGACTTTTGGCTTGCGAAATGGAGCTCAAACATTCCAGATGTTCATGGGCTAAGTCCTTCGTGGTCTTAGTTTCACCTTTGTTTATGCTGATGAAATTCCTATTGTCAGTACAGAAAAACATGAAAGCGAACATCTCCGCCTAGTATGACATTTGTATCAATACCTTGGCGCTCCATCTATCGAATTCCGTGGTCATTACGTTGACAGTGGACGTATTCTACTTCTAGAGAGTAGAGGCAACACTATTTGTGACTACCCCGCAGCACAATTTTTCAACAGTTTCCATCGTTTCTTGGTCAAAACCAACCGCTGTTGCCGATTCATGCCCAATCGTTCCGAGATCCTGCGACGACTCAACGAGATTTTAAAAAAAGGATCGCTCATGTTCTCCATGAATCCAGAGGCCAAAAGAATACCGGAAACGACCAACGAATCCCTACATAAAGTGTCCGTCCTGGTGCACATCAACACCGACGATGAGGTTGTCCATGATCTGCGAACGGAGGCCTTTATTGTGGCAGACGGCACCAAGCTACATCAAATAGCTAATGGTGCGGTTCAACCATTCTCATTTTCTCCCCAAAAGCTGCAAACGACACAGTTCAGGTATAGCACATTTGGACGTGAACTTCTCGCAATATACTTTGCAATAAAGCACTTTGGGGACATTGCAGAAGGGCAAAACTTTATCATCTACATTGATGATAAACCGCTAACATATGCTCCACCTTCCAACAGTGGTCATTATTTCCCAAGAGAAATTGGACATCTCGGCCACATCTTCCAGTACACTACCGATATCAGGTATGCAAAAGAATTTGATAATCTTGTGGTAGACGCTCTGTCCCGTCCAGATTTTTATGTCAACCTCATTCAGCTGAGCAGACAACGCGAAGGCATAGAAAGATGATAAGGAACTAATTTACCACCGGCAATCATCATCATGGTCCCTGAAGCTGAAAGATCTGTCACTTCTTGCTACAGGTGGTCTCACTGTGAAATTTTCACCGGAAAATCCCGGCTCTTGGTCCCTTGTTCGGTGCTTAGCAAGATTTTTAGACATTTACACTCTATATCTCATTCCGGAGCGCGTGCTTCCATCAAACTTATTTCCGACCGTTATGTTTAGCCTAATACGAACAGACATTCGTGTTCGGGCAAAATCTTTTATCCCACATCAACAAACCACAATCTACCGACATGTCCGAGGCTCTCTTTCCAGACTACCAACGTCTGAGTAGTGAAGCCTTTAAGGGACTCGATTTTGTGCCCGCTTATTTTGATTATACTCTTGTCACCAGCACAATTGAGACCGAGCATTTCCATCAAACGAACGACGTTTTATGACCTTTGTTCCTGCATAGCATTTCTGTCAAACCATCGTCAAAAGTTGTCAAAAGCCTTAAATCCCTTGGACACTGTAAGGTGATGTAACAAGCTGGTTTCAAAAGAACAAAGGCGTTTTGTTTTGGCGCCATCAGTTACGCGACAGTGAGGATGGAGCAGCTCCGGGTAACATGTCCATCCAACAGGCCCGTCGGCACTCAAATGGATGATCTACAGGTTAAGGACCTGAGTGACCGCAAGCTAAGCAACAAGGTGGGAAGCCAGCCGTTCACACTAACTGTGAAACAACACGAAGCTGTCTAGTTTTCGTGACGTCCAAAGACGACGGCGGCGGCGTTCGACGTGAAGATCAAAGGAGAAGCAATCTGCCTGACAGTCCAGGGGCAGTCGACTGATGAGCTCTATCCTGTGTTTACCTACATAGACGGTTTCCTTTGAAACAGAAAGCAAACAGTTGTGTAGAACGGTGGTAGGCCGTTTTAATCGTTCTCAGTTGATTATGCAGAACGGGCTTGAACAAAGATCGAGACGACCGACTGAGTTAACAACCATGGTAACAGGGGTTCAAAAACAGGCACGCAATTTCTCCAGTCACCGATACAATCATTGCCATCATGGGTTATCACACGCCTGTCTATGAAAGGTTTGCGCCTACTTCTCAGAATCGTCGCTTACTGCCGCCGTTTCATTCCAAACCGCCCCTCTTTTCTACAGCCAATCGCGGACTTGTTGAGAGAAGACCTCAAAAAAGTTTCGTTCACGACAGAAACAAATGAGGTCTTCCAGTCTGTGGAACATGTGTTGGCTCACGCAACTTTCTTGGCTCAACTGAAATCTGATGACCATTCTCTCCGGATGGTAAACCAGATACCTCGCGGGCAGCAGTTGGTGCAATGTTACAACAAGTTTACGACACTCATAAAGAACCTCAGATTTTTTCCACATAAACTCTAACCGGCACGAACACCATACAGTGATTTTGGCAGAGTTAATGACAATCAAGTTGGCAGTGAAACGTCTACCCAGGCAGCACAGGGGGTTAATCGAGTATCCCCTTTTCGTCCCGAAAGGGGACACTCAAGTAATTTCCTTTCCTGATGCTTCCTATCGATGCACTAGGCCTTAAATGTCACTCAAACTTAAAATATGCCCCAAAATTATTCTCTTGGACATATGTAACTCACAGTTAACCAAAGAGGGTGATTTGCCTGAAGAACAAAAACCGCTGTATTGTGGTCCCAGAAAGCAAATAAGGGCTCTATTTTTAGATTTCGGTTGCCAATAATGACTGGAAATTCCAGTGGCAAACCTTGATAAACAATAATTAACTTTCAATGTGATGTTACTATTCTCACGCTTGTTTAAGTTAATCAAAGTTCCTATTGGGCTTCATCTGTAGTTTCAGAAGTTGTGGTATATTGCCGCGTCTTTTTATTTACCGCTGACTGGATGGCATAAAGTGAGTGATTAAAATCTGTAATGATTGATTTATTTCACCCAAATTAACTCGCCCTTGTTTTCCCAGCATTTAGACTTGTGGAATTTATTAAAGCTCATCTCCATGGATTTTTGTGTAACACGAAATGGAGGCGCGTGAAAGCAATGGCGAGGCGGATAATTGTAGACTAGATACCTGAGACGTCTGAGGACACCATCCAAGCAATCAAGTAAAGTTGGAAACGGCTACTAACAGCGTCGGTCGTTAGTCGATTACGGTGGTTATCCTGTTATTTGTCCGGAAAGTGATGAAGTTTCTCATTTCTTACTTGTTAGTGGAAGTGAATCGGTGGGTCTTTAAGGTGACAATGATGTTAGTGAAATAAAGGACGATTGTGATTCAATGCATGAAAGTTAGCTAATTCTCATCACATTATTTTAGTTTTCGCTGCCTAAAAAAGAAAGTGTATTCTTTGTTAGAGGGAACGCTTTCAGCAAGATTTATGGCACGGGACATAGCTATTCAATGAAACCTGCTCATGAGGAAAGTTTTATAATTTTACGTGGCTTGCGCAAGCTGAATTTGGACGTTTTTCTAGATTCGAGAACGTTCTTTTGGAAACCGCGTGTGGCTATCATCATTAGTCATTTCAACGAAATGAGCAATCAATTCCGGTTAGAAGAATACCTGCAGAGGTGTGGATAACACGATGGCATCCGCTCATGGTATCATCGAATTGTAGATTCAATTCGTTCAAGGATTCGGCGAAGCAATTGTGGCCAGTCCTGGATCGCACTGTAAGAGCAATATCATCAGTATTTTTCGATAGGGCTTTTTGGTTGCAACTCGAAGCCTATGGGCGTGCGTGAATCCGTGTGACCCAATGCTGCATAACTGGCGGATGTAACAGTAAGCAACTTATTTTTGAATGTTACCATAATTTTTAGTTCATGACACGTCAACCGCTTTTTGTTAATTTTGGGTGTTTGCAGTTGTAAAGTTCATCAATGGTAGCACTATTGCTGTCCTTCATCACAGTTGGATAGTTGCTGAGTAAATATATCCATTAAGTTGATCAAAGTGATTGAAGAGGGGTGACCAACGTTCGACATTAGACTACACAATTTGGTCGATAAGTTGCTTCGGATAAGGAATTATTTCAGAAAACTACGGCAATTCATACAAATGTCAAGGGTTCCTACAGTAAACGACTGACATTCTTCCGACGGATGCCATGTGGTATGTGAACCCACTTGGAAGACGAAAAATGTTACAGTCTAGGAAAAAGCCAACTTACTTGACAGAATCTAGTGACGATGAACCGATAGTTAGGCGAGTGCGTCGACAGATTTATGTCAACCACTCCCATCAGCAACCGCCCGTTGAAGCTCGTTGCTGACGGGAACGATCCACAACAAGTAGCGCTTCGAGGCGGTAGGCTTGTGAGTATAACATTATCAAACAGGCTTGTTTGCCATACTAAAACGATTATATGTTTCGTTGCAATCGTCTTTTATCCACTAAATCGAGATGTATCATGACATACTCAGTTGTCCTCCCACTTGTTGAGGCGTCCTACGTACTGCCGATAACAAGTAGGTTTTCAAATTAACTGACTTGTGAATAATCGCGTCACACAACAGCAATTCTCAGTGGAGAGCTGCGGGGAACGTAACCGTTGATGTTAACAGTAATATATCAAGGTGATCCGGAGAAACTTTTGCAGCTTGGATATGAATAAGTAGGTTCACTGGACTAAACAGCCGTTGCATGAAAATCTGCAGAGCGAATGGTCACCCATTCACCAAGAACTGTTTTCATGCCTGCAAGATGGTATGTCCCACCAAAGCTATGTATATTTTTTTAGTATCAAATATTGTGCAAGCCAAAGCCGCACAGGAACTGCCGCAGGCTTAGAATCAACGGTTAACAAAACGGTAAATGATACCAGATGAATAAAAAATTGTTTGGTAAATCTAATGGGCAGGTTTTCGCTGCCAATCTTATCATTTGCACAGAGCACCTATCAAAAACTTACCATAAGAGGTGAGGAAACAGCACTGTGCAAATAATTGGAACACTGAGGGACTAATCAGGTTTCGCTGGTTTCTCCATCCGTGATGTCCGTAACAGATCACCGTTCATTATTGGAAAAAGTCAAAGATAAAACTGTATGCAAGAATAATGGTAACTTTTTACTTGAACGAATTTTTTTCCTGTTACAGTTAGAATTCTAGTATAGTACTGGGGTGGGTGGGTATTCCACTAGTCAATGTACAAGAGCTATTATGAAGATACTGCTCTCGGAAGAATTTTTGGTACATTTAAACTGGCGTGGTCTCAGTGGCAAACAATCAGTGTTCAGTAACAGGTTATCCCGTTTTACAATAGATACGATTGTATTTCAATTACTATAACCCCTAAAATGCCGTATTGAAAGGACGTGTTCAAAAAATATCCGAAACTAAAGAATCATTGAAGAGATATGTAGAATGGTAGTAACAAATTAGCTGAGAGCCAGGTGAACAGTTCGCCATTGTCTACTGGCCCAAACGGGCTCATGGCTGACTGTACCCTGAGTGTCCCATTTTTGTTTCACTAGGGGTCACTCAGGGAGACCGTAAATGCGATACTCAAGCGACTGGACACAGTATACTCAGGGCAGCACCCGTGCTACCTGGTTACATCAAATGTTGGATGGTCACGCCTTTGTGATTCCCACCTACAAAAATCTACTTGTTTACGCGTTTCGCAACGTCTCTGACTAATACTGCCCGAGAGAAAACCACCAACTGGACCTAATCTCACAACTCTCAGTCGAAATCTGTCATGTTTCTGGTACCGAAAACGTTGTCGCAGATGTCTTATCAAGTGCAAATATTCAGATTTTGTCCTCCTCCCTCGCAGATCTAGAAGAAGGCATAGACGTCGCCCAACCTTCAGATCCATGGTTCCAACAGGTACATTCTCATTCGAGTTTGACTTTTGTCGCATGCTCCTCTCACTACATCGCTAAGACTATTTCTTGTGACATTTCCACAGACAAGCCTTGTCCTTTCGCACTTTTCACTTACCATTACCCCATTTCCCATCCGAATATTCGTCAAGCCATAAAACCGGCCACCCATAATTTTCTTTAGGCAACTATGCGTAACTGGACAAGACGTTGTTTATCTTGTCAATGTTCTAAAGTTCATCGCCATACTGTCATCAAGGTTAGCAATTTTTTGACTAGTGGTCGTTTAAGACACGTTCACACTGACTTGGTTGGCCCTCTACTGCCCACGATTTTACACACTGACTTATTTGTGTTGATCTATCTCCCCGTTGGCCACGCGTTGTTTTCATCAAAGACATTTCGTCTCAACTAGTGGAGCAAACATTTATGGAAACTTGTGTTGCTTCGTTTGGAGTGTCTGCCACCGTTACATCTAACCGCGGTTTCCCGTTCGTCCTGATTCTGTTTTGTGATTTACCCCGGACATTTGGTTGTGAGCAATACCACAAAGGCATGGGACCCAGCTCCAAACGGTCTCGTCGAGCGTTTCCACGCCGATTGAAAGTTGTTATTGTGCCCACGTCCTCCGCTAAATGGTCGAGGCGACCGGTGGTAACTCTTCTGGGTATCCGCACCACCATCAGAGAAGACTTGCAGCGCACACCGGTTGAACTCGTTTATTGCAATCCAACTCGTCCCCCAGGCGACAAGTTCAATGAGACCGCGTCTAGCAACCCCTATCCTTCATCTTTTGAAGGACTGTATTTACCGTGTTCAAACATATGTAACCAGTTGCTTTTCTCGTTCCACACTCGCTCCTTGTGAGTTGTCTTCTTGTCTTTGTCTTTGTTCTTCGTGAAGACGTTTTAAACGAATCCACCCAACTTATTGGGGGGCATTATAGTGTATTTACTAGCGCTGAAAAATGTCTTACTGTTGGCAACGATTTTACCAGCATCGACTATCTTAAAGCGGCATTCATAGAAACTTCGTTCCCATCCGAACTTGTGTTTTTGCCCGTTGGCTCCTACTGATCTAAACTGCCCCATCCTTCAGGTTGCACACTACTTCCTACACTGCCCACTTCACACACCACTCCACCACCATCCACACAGACATCCCTGACTGTTCAAGCCTCAACATAGAAAACTCGTTTCGACAGGACAGTGCACATCTCGTATCCATCGCATAGCTATGATCACTGAGTCTTTATTTGCTATCGTGTTTTTCTTACACTAATTTGTACAGTTCCGAACGCTCTAACGGGAGTTCTGTGACACTTGCATGTTCAGTGTTCTTTAGCTTGCATATCATCGTTTCGTACATAGCGTTTTGCGGGGCACCATCGCATACACCCTGTGCAACAACTTGGATTGTTGCGGCTCGTTCTTGATTTATGTTTGTACTGCAATCGGTCGCTGTCATTCGGTAGATTAGACCACCAATGCAGCCTCGAAAGAGATTAGGACTAAGCATCCACGGGAGCAGCTGAATCGAAAAGAGAAGGGATAAATTACTTTGAAGCTTGACCACATATCGGGTTGGCTCTAAACCTATGGTGGGCATTTTGTTCTATTGTGATTTATCGTTGAAGTTGATCCTAGCAGTTTCTGTCATCCACCCCTTTGGGGCACCACAGACCCAATTCACACGATCCTAAAAAGGAATACTATGGCCAATGAGATCTTTGGCGGAAACAGTTTTGGGATGCAGTTTGATCGGGGAATCAAATGTTTGAAAATCGAGCAATAAATGAACGAATCCACATTACCGGTATCTATGACAAAAGAATGTTCCATACTACAGTTCACAAGGAATGCACGGGTGGTGTGCTCGTGACGATGAGAATGAATGCCCTCCAGGTTCAGGGACTGAACATCGGATGACAGTTGTGAATCGTTGGACGAATGACCAACTAAGCTCAAACAAACAGACCGAATATGACCAACTTTGCCACATTTGTCACGTTTAAAATTACGGAATGGAATGAATTGTCGGCAATGCCTTTTACCACGGGACATATTCGCCTTTTTATTGTTTAGATTGTTGAAAACCGTACTGATGATTGTTCGATGATTTGTTTTCGAAACTGCTGATAGCTGACTGATCTCGTTGAACAGGAACTGAATGGTAATTGTCATCAATAACCGGTACTAAAGGTACTGGAATAACGAAAGCTTGGGCGCCTTGGTACTGTTCAAATACTGATTTTGGTGACTAAAACGTACACTACTGATGTAGAAGTTGCTGCGAATCCGAGTGATTAATTACGGCGATCAAGCGGCCTCGTAACAACACTTCCAGTTAGTCACCGAAGTGGAACTTGGAAGCCTTTGTTCGTAATTTTGAGATGAATTCCCGAACAGACTGGTTGAGTTCTGTTGTCTGGGAGTGGAATTTCGCTCTATCGGTTGTCTCATGATTTACCGGTAGAAAATGTTGTTTTAGCAAGTACCTCGACAAACTAAAAGGAGTTTTTGGGACGTCACGCTTTAGATCAATCAATATGCATCTTTGCCAACAAAAGTCGGGGAGTAAGCAGTTTTCGTTTTAGAATCCTTAACTTATCAAACACCAAATATCAAGCACCTGAATATAATCTCACACGTCTTGAGCATTAGAATGAATATTCGATGACTGCAGAATGAGAAGCCATGCGATGAAGCGGATAGAAAATTTCGCTGACCACGATACCAGTCTCAGTCATCCGTAATAGCTCTGAGAATTGGGCTGTCTGTAACATCACCCAAAACTAGAAATTGTTGAAAAGAAACAGAACACGAAATTGAGTACAACAATAGAAATTGTACTCAGCGAAATCTCTATGTGCAAGCAGCCTCTATTAGAGTCAAGCAAATATGCCAAAAGTTCATTCGTTATCACCACACAGTTTTTTTGGTACAATCTATGCAGTAGTCTTACCACATGCCAATGTGTAGCACATGTTGCAACTGGGGAATCTAAACATTTCCGACGTTTAGTTTCCAGAATCAAATTTCTCAGCACCACAGACCCAATAAAAAGAAGATTCTTTTTGTATTTCGAAGCCTCACACCAATCTGTATCTTCCATTTTCTCAGACGTTCACATGACCTGCACATCCCAATGACCTCGAAAAACTTATCGACGCGTCGTACCGCCTGAAAAGAAAGTATTCCTCTCCTTAAATTTCGAAATCGACCTCAGAGGAACAACGAAATTCTCGTAATCCAAGAGCCCACAAGACGCGCGCAGTCCATCAGAAACGATTCAGGCAGATACTCAAGTAACTGTTCAAGGGTGACAATGACGAACTGCTTACCTAGTTCTCGACTAATGTATTACCACCATTCTACATATCCCTTCATGGATTCTTAAGTTTCACGAGTTCTGTTCAGTTGAAGCGCTGAAGTTGCAGTTTCGAATATAGATTAAATGAATTTACACATCCTTTCCCTGCCACGGTGATCAACTTTCTTATTTTCCTGTTTCTTAGCAAACACAAATTGATGTCCATCGTCGCTGACACATGAAACGTATGCACATATCGCGAATCGCATTACAGATGAACAATTATTGCCGTGATCATGAACGGACGGAAGTCTCTCCTCTTCTCCCCTGGTTTCGTGAAGATAATGGGACCGCAGCACTAGTCCAGTGATCTTAAATTTGTTTATCGTTACAGCACTTAAACATAACAATGATTAATTAGTGCACCAAAATTGAATCGGTGGCCCGAAATGTGGTTGGATGTTGTATGCGTCCTCAGGGGATTTCGAACCGCGATGATATTGCGAGAAATGTATTAACTTAAAGTAGACCAATTTAGGCTATCAAAGTAGTCGATGTTTTCTCACACAGATAGTCATCTAAGCTTTCCTCGGTTAGATAATCATGCGTTTTTATCTTTTACCTTTCAATTCCTTTGTTGACGAAGTAACACCGCATATCATTTTTTAGGAAGGGGGCCGCGGCCGACGGAGGGCTGCCAAGTGGGGGAGTTGACCGGCGGTGGGAGGATTTGAACCCACGACGTTCACGTCCAAACGCCACGACTATATCCGCTTGGCCACTGCCAGTCGCGGTAAATTGCCATCATTGGGAACAAGCGAAACCACGTGTTGATAAAGTGCGTCAGTAAATTCGGTCGTGGTCACCTACTAACGACAATTTCCCCTGAACCATCTCCAGACCATATTTAATGTTATGTATTGGCATGAATACGAATAATTGGAAACGAGCTTGTTCGCCACGTTGTGTTGTTCTCAATGTGTTCTGTGGGATTTTTCAAACGTTTGAAACAAACCAAAGACCCCGCCGTACTACGTGAGCTTAACAGTTACGTTGAGCTTTGTACTTTTATTATCCAACCTACCTATTAACATGAAGAACTTTCTCCTTTTCAATCTCATCACTTTCGACAGACTTCTGTTAAGGTATTCAGCTTCATGTACCCGTGTAACAAGGGATGGACCGGAGTGGAATGAATCACAATGTGTGTTGATAAAGTCAGATTTATTAAACAAAATTATTGGAACACAAAAGAATCTTGACATGTTTTGATGGTTCCGTATTGAATGACACCGTTTCGAGAAATGTTGCTACCTGGTAGCATATATATATATATATATATATATATATATATATTACATCTATCAATAAATAAACGAATAGACAAGTCATCTAATAGCGTATTCTATTTTCCTATCGAAACAAAAGTCGTTTGGCGTAAAGACAAATCATCATTCTGTGGTAGTTGTTGAACACTGAAGGAAGCTCGGGACGAAAACCTTTTTAACTTGAAATCATGAGGCTTATGGCAAGATATGAATCTCAAGAGACAAGGGATTAGTATGTGATAAGCAATACGTTTATATTTTCATTTTTGAAAGTCGGTCGGATATAACGAACTAGGACGAAAGACTGAAATGAACAAATATGGTCACATACATCTTTCATTGTCTCCCGAGTGATGTTGTTTCGTTGGGTCATATGCTTTTCATTCGTCGAGTCAACACTCTCAAAGGAATTAGGAAATTAAATTTCGTAGGAAAATTAGTAGTTGGGTTGTTTTCCTTATTTCTGCATTAAAAAACAAATTGAATTGCATGATAAAGCACGCTCTTCTTTGAACAGTGAAATATTCGCATGCTATACGGCCACCCTTTCTAACGAATGTCTAATGTGTGATCGGTTCACTTGGAAGACATGAAATAGGTAAGTAAATCTTCGGGCTAGTTGGCCTAGACAATCGGCCGATGGAAACGGTGAGACAGGAGGTCGTGAAGTTCAAACATTATTAGGACGGAGTTTATTCTATCACAGTGTGACGAACAAGCTCGTTTTCAGTTATTCGTAATCACGCCAATACATAACATGATATATGATTTACTGCAAATAAGAAGGGGATGATAGGTTACAGCTCTAGTAATCACTTGATGTTATCTCATTGTTCACAAACGTACCGATCAGTGAAACAATTGATTGCCTATGCGAATCCATTCTTGAGAACATTATCGACGTAGGTGTTCCGGTGTATGGATTGAGGCACGTCGTTTTCACTTGCACACAAAATGTCCATTTCAAATTTAATGTGAAGATTTGTCGTCAAAAAGATGGGGTAGCAATGGGATCTCCTCTGGGGCCCTTATTCGCCGACGTCTTTATGGCAAAAACTAGAAAATACCCTATTACATCCACTGGTCGGACAGTTCGCACGCTACCAACGTTATGTCGACGATATGATTTGCGTGGTAGACGAGAATATCGATATCACACACATGCTGCACACAGTTAACAAGGGTCATCGAAATGTCCAGATCACACTTGGAAAGGAAGAAAACGACAGGATAGTATACTTGTATGTTTGCTTAATTCGTCGAGTGGATGGCTCCGCACGGCTGTCCGTACATAGGAAAGCTACTTGGAAGGGACAGCACATTCAATTCAGCAGTTTCGTGCCCCGTAAAGTAAAACAAAACCTTGTACATTGCCTAGTCAATAGGGCATGGAAAATCTGTACTGAAGATATTACAGAGGAGGAGCTTCTTTTCCTACGGAAAGTGTTTCGGCAGAACGACTATCCTGAATGTTTCATTGGGAAAACCATGGGACAGTCTGAAGAAAGAAAGACACAAGAAGGCAACTGTGGAAAAGAAATCCCTGTACATAAGTTTGCCCCTTTAAGGGTGAAAGTCGAGCGGACGTCATCTATCATGGATTGTCCGGAGCTGTCGATAAGACGTTCCGCGCAACAATGATGTACATTGTTATTTCATTAATAAAAAGAAGTAAAAGATAAAATGCTTTAGGAAAAACTGAAAATCCTGTTTAGATCACAGTCACTCGTGCAATCACACCTAAAAGGTAGTATGCCAGATTCTATGACCTCATTATGTGTATACGCATTCACCTGTTCCTGTGGGGCAGCGTACATTGGCCGTACATCCAGACGCCTATCCGAGCGGGTTCATGACCACCACCCGGCTTGGTTAAACACAGGAATGAATTAAACTATCACGTGCTGTGTTCCCACCTGGTTGATTCCAGCCACGAAGTGAATGTTGCCGAAGCGTTCAGAATAATTTGCGAAGTCCGGATAGGGTCGTGGCATTTGGACGTCAAGGTCGCAAGTTCGAATCCTCCCACCCCCGGTCAACTTCCCCACTTGGCAGCTCTCTGTTGGCCTTCGTGGAAAACGATGTACATTGTTATTTCAATCATAAAGAAAGAAAAAGATTTAAAAAAATTAAAAGATTCACAGTAGAAAGTGATGTGCCGCATCGTAAAGGGAATGTGAGTGAGACGTGCTCAAGTGCTATTCAACATGATAGCCCACTTTTTTGAAAAAAATAGAGGGATTGTAAGTATTTGCAAATGCGGGGGGCGGAAGAGTGTTCATAAGCTTTCCACTTCATGGAATAAAGGAGAAGCGAAACGAATTTCGACGGAGATCTGATGGGGTTTGTCGGCCATCTGCATACGAGAAGTGTCATGGGATGGGAAACTGCTGAAGCAAGTTCTGGAAGGCGGAGGCCAACATACTAATGGCGGGAAACGGATGGCAAAGCAACGGCCGGGCAATGGGCTAATGGCTGTGGACGGGGGGTCCCGGTGGGATCATTGACCAACCGTGGGCTGTGCGTGTAAAGCCGACTGGATCGTTAGACCATTCGACCTTGGTTGTAGCTAGATCCACTGGTGTGACGCGCAAGTGCAAAAGTGCGCAAATACACTAGCAGGTTAGTGCGAAAGTCCTTCACTGTCCCGTCCAAACCGGGAGGACTTGACGCTAACCTTGTGTCGAGTCGCTGGTATACCGGACGACTAAAGCCGAATAACATGTAAGAATGACTTGCACGTCCTGGTCTGTACTAGCCCGTTCTCTGCAGAGCTGATGCTGTGGGACAAACAGCCAGTGCGCACAGTCCAGTTACGACTGACAACTTAATGTGATGTTACAAAATGAGACACGAGTCCCGGTTACTGAGGCATGATAAGCTGTTTTACCTTACAGACTTACCATAAGCACTTTCTATTCATTGCTCATAAATATGCTGCCTCGCAAGATATAAAGTTATTGAATATATTGTTAATGATAACGTTGTTGGTAGATGCAATTCGCCAACGTTTCCAATACCGTGGATGGTCTTTCTCAAAGTAAGTTTTACAATCTGGTAACTGAAGAAACCACATACGAACAGTTGTTAAGTTGTCTATGCGTGTGCATGTCTGTGCGTGTGTACTATGAGCGGTGTGCTGGGTGAGAGATTAGTTGCCCTTCTCGTTATGCGCCGCCGTGGTGGTAAGGTCAGTTAGCATGGTGACCTTTGGAATGTTTGTTTCTCCAAGACGTTAGGGCTGTTCACATCTCTGAAATCTCTGCCCCCTCGTTCCGATTGATGCATGTGGAGTGGGCGCTTATCGCCAGAGCCTCGGCAAACTTACGTTAAGTGCAGGATTTGAATCCAAGTTGGAACGCTCTAGTGTCTTCATCATCAAAGTAATGCATCTATAGCATACAGAGCGATGATTGAATCGCGCTAAAGTTTCGATAGGGATGTCTTTCGTGAAGGACTACTCTCTTTTTTCCTTCTATGGTCCGTTATCCTGTGTCATCAGTTGTCTGCTAGTTTGTCCAATGTACTCTGTTGGGTTTTCCGTGCAGATGATTTTGTAGATACAATTGTTTCGGTCTTGCACATCGACTTGATCTTTAGCTTTTAATAAGTGACTTTTTAGCGTATTATCCATCCGGAAGAAAGTGTGAATGTCAAAGCCACTGAAGATCTTTCTTATTGCTTCCGAAGTACCCGATCTGTATGGAATTCCCACCTAGGCCGCTTTCGGCTTTTCTTTCTTCGTTTTGGTTGTTGATATGTAAATTTTCAGTTGTTTTCTTATTGGGCTTGGCGGATAGTGATTGTTTTGCAGGATGTTGTTTAGACATCTTAGGCCTTCTTTACGTTCGATATCATCAATACAAGGCTTTTTAACTCTATTGATGAGCGAGGAAATAAGTGTCCATTTCACGCACTGCGGATGAGCTGAAATGAAGTCCAAATAATCATCCGAATGTGTGGATTTTCTGTGAATGCCGATATTGCATTTTCGAGAGTCACTGACTTTGGTCGACAGTCTAGGAAGCTGATGACTATACTGGTGTTTCCTAATTCCAATGCAAAATTAATGAATCTATTATGTTTATTGGGATCTTGAAGACAGCTACCTTTGTGTACTGACTTGATGGTTACAAACGTATCGTCGACATACCATACGTACAAACGCACGGGCGGGGAGAATAAAATCCATTAATGCTTTTGATTCAACCGAGTGTAGGAAAAATTTTGCTACAATGCTATATGAGCGATCCCATTGTCAAGCAATCCGTTTGTTTGTACAAATCATGTTTGAACGTGAAGTATGTTGATAATTTCTGATGGAGCTAGTGCAGCTCCCTCTTCTAAAGAAGTCTGCGATATTAACAATAAATGTAAATAGTTCAGATTGTTTTAATGGGTACACTCGTATATAAGGAGACTAGATCAAACCTCATGGTAACGTCATCGTTCACCAGTTCAAATTCTGTCAGCAAAGGTGAAAGTTTGAATGCACTACAGTCCTGTGAGGACCGACAAATACCTCTCAGATACTCCATTTCTCAACAAACAATACCATAGTGCAGACCTATCAACAGACTCGACGACTGCGCGAATGTCCAAGAAAACGATGGTCGTTCATATTTGCAAAGTAGAACGTTGCTCTAACACCTGTCGGAGAGTGAACATCTGATCGACACATCCACGAACAGTACGACACCCGGCCTGTTCCTCACGAGTTTGCCCTTCACGTGTGTTGTACATTCTGCGAAGAATGACAGACGCGGGCAGTTTTGACGCTAATGGGGTTAGGTTGATACCCCCTATGGTCAGTGCAGTCACTGCGCAAGCTCTTTTCGATGATGAGGACAACGATCGACTCAGCGCACAAGGAGGTGAATTTCTCGGAGTGTCATAATTTCGAGAACAAACCTTGATGTTCTCTTACCACTTCCATCAGTAGAGCACACACACACGCTAGTGGACAGACGTCAGTGCAACGCAATGCTCTGTGATTCGGTGGTTTTTGTGATCTGTGACAGTTCTTTTCACGAGAAATATGAGAAGACGTGACTAATCACGAGTTGGTGACTGATCTGTTCAAATGGCTAATGGGATGCGCCGGAGGCAGGTGAGACTGACCACAGCCTCCTGTTCTTAAATTAAACGTACGGTTTCTCATGTTCACTTTACCGTTAAGTCAACATAGGTTGCCTTGTCGGGATCGGCGGCATCCAATTTGTTCCGCATTTACCTGTGTGCTTTATGAAGAACAATAATCTGCATTTACAGTTCGGAAGTAATCAGGTTAGAGGGAAAGCAAATCAGATTTCCTAATTGCCAAAAGCTAGATCTTATGGATACGCGGTCAGTGTGCTGATATAGCGTGGAACAAGGAAATCTCGATTAGTGGCAAGCATTGGCTTATAGAGTCCGATGCACCAACAAGATCTGTGAAAATGTGTCAAATGAGTCTTCTGTGGACCAATCAGTCAACGACATTGATGCAGTTAAAACGCCACATCCACAACATCTTCCTAATTTTAGCAGCATTATCAATTTGATAACCGAAGGACACGTTTGAGTTTCGAGTTCGAGAATGCTGAGTGCTTCATCTGGTCTGCAGTGGTATTTCGCGAATCGCCTTCGGAAAATTATCATGCACCTTCAGCCTCCCTATCTTCATTCCTTAATTTTCTTCAGCATTTTCCATCACATCATCCATGCTGAAGTTGAACAGGAATGAAGAGATGAGACGCCCTTGTCGAACACCACTAGTCGTTTCGAATGAACGTGACAGTTCACCGTATACCCTAAAGCGACCATAGGTATGCGAGTACAATGCTCGCAACAGGTTCACAAATTTCGTCGGCATACCCATCCGGTGGAGAGCACTGAGTAGTGCCGGTCGATCCACGGAGTCGAAAGCACCTTTCAAGTCGAGGAAGACTACGATCGTAGGGCGGCGGTGCGTGTGGCGCGTTTCGAGTATCTGTCGAAGAGTGAATATCTGGTCGATGCAACCTCGACCTGGCCGAAATCCGGCCACCTGTTCGAGGATATTACTCTCGCGAATCGGTGTCAAACGGCGCTGCAATATCAAAGCTAGCACCTTAGTAACTATCAGAATTAAACTAATCCCACGATGATTGCTGCAGTCACTCCGTGTGCCTTTTTTGAAGATGGGTACAATCAGCGACTCACTCCACGATAAAGGAATACGCTCGTCATTCCAAATGTCACGACGCAAGAAGGTAAGTGATTTCCCAAGACATTCCCCACCCATTTTGAAAAGAATCGGGAGAAGGTCATCAGGACCGGCTGCTTGTCCCCTCTTCAGAAGCCCAATATTCGACTACAGTTCCAC
>LUCM01009925.1:175501-190378 GCA_008360955.1 Fasciolopsis buskii | reverse complement strand
CCGTGCCTTATTTTGTGTTCCTCCTAAGGAATGGAAGAAGCCATGTGGAGGCCAACAGATGACGTGGCAACGTGGAATGAGAAAATGTACAGCGAAGTTAGGTAAAGTAGGTGTCTCACGTCTTCGTCTTCGTGGTTTGGGTCCGAAAGACTCGTCGACTTGCTGGCTGGAGACACTGAAGGATATGGCAGTGAACCGTGAACAGTAGCGATCGTGCTGTCATTTTCTATCGAATCAGAATGATTGAAAGAGTGCGTTTGTTCAGTTAGTCTGTGTTTCGTGTGTTGGCTGCAGCAGCATCTTATCTTTTCCCGCCTGTGTAGGTCCACTCCCTGTTCCCGTTGGATATTCACTCTTTCTATATAAACGTTTAACTCTGGGGAACGACAGCGGTCAGTGAAGCTTGCCTTGCTGTTTAACGCTGAACGATGATGATGATGATGATGATGATGATGCAATGTTTGGCACGGTCCTGATTATCGTTCGCGACGACCGATGCAGTATGGAATTATTTGTAGATGTGTAACTCATGGAGATTGATGGACGGGTACTGCTAGGGAGTCCAGCCACTAAGCAGAAGAACGATTAGGGTTCTCAACCAATGCCTTTGGTTCTGACAAGAACCTGACCGCAAGGCAGTGGGGAATGGCTGAGTGGAAGCCCATCAACTTGGATCAATTATTCTTCCACTCGTTTGTCCGACTGAGCTGCTAACTCAGATCAACCCCCGACTTGGAGGACCAGGAGAATCAGGAGACTGCTTCGTCAGGCCTCTACCGATTGACCTTCCAGGCATGATTTGATCTTCGGCTTGAGATAAGCCATCCTGTATCGCTCGTTGAATCATGGAGGCACACAAGCCGCTACACCAAGTCAAGGTGTAGTCTCGGCGAAAGCCAATACGATATTGGTCAAATCTTCATCGGTTCTGTTTTTGGACGCTGATGGGATTACCTACTTTTTACGCAGTTGGATACCATTTGTTTAACCCATTCTCCGATTGCGAGCAACACATCTATAGCTACCTGCGTGGAAACAATGTATCAATACGTCTTTTTGAACTGTGTGTGGGGTCACAGGTCGTTCAGCATGAAAAATCAATTCCTCCTCTGTTGTCTGCTCGTCACAAAACCCAATGTAAGACACATTTTCTGCCGATAGAGTTCTTTCATCTACCGGGCAACCGTGAACGTTAGTCTCCCATCAGATATCGTAAGCGACAGTGCATCCGTTACAAATATTTGCTTGCCTTGTTAGAAGTCCAGCTCGCGATTATCTTTGACAGACCTACTAGCATTGAATGCAGCCTACTCAGTGTTCGACCCAATGGCTTATTCGCAATCATGACCAATGGTTTCTGGTCTGAGCACATGTGTATAGGTCGGCCAAACGTACAATCGCTGAACTCTTTAATATGGTACACAAATGCTAATAACTCGTTGATTTGTGCACGTTTCTGCTCAAACACAGTAGGCGTTCTGTTGAGATAATCAATCGTGTGATCATTTTGCAGGTGAATAGCTCCCAAACCATACTGATTAATGTCACCACATGCATAACAGTAGAGATGGATCATGATATGAGAGTCCGGGGCCCTTACAATAAACTGTTTTATTCGATTGAAGGTGATTGATGCTCCTCTCCAACCAATTCACTTCCTGCCTCACGTGCTGGCGCGCGGATGGGTCTCCTTAGTTCCGCTAACTCTGGCAAGAATGTGCTGAAATAGTTGATCATCCAGCTAAAGCAAGAGATACCTATCGTATTACTTGGTGTAGGCATATGCACGATGACACGTATCTTTTAGAGACTGGTTTCAATACCAGTTTAGGTGACAGTATGACCATGGAACTTGACTTCTGTTTTACACAACGTTTACTTGTCTCGCCTTATTTTATGACCTTCATTGATAAATTGTTGCATAAAGGAATCAAACTTATCGTTGTACTCCAGAAAAGTGGTATACTGCTTGTAGAATCAATTTACGAACAATTTCACTTGACGCCTCCAGCGGTAACAATCATACGGTATGCTACACTTCGTCACGTAATTCGAGGATTTATCTAGTCCCAAAATGGGGAACACTGGGGCCGGATCTACTTTCGTAAAATACTGCACATTCGACAACTCGGGGAAAATACCATCAAAATTCATGCAAAGTGCGCTCACCTGAGTGTTTTACTTGATAGCTTGGGATCGATACAAAGGCGTAGTTCCCGAATGTTTTCATTGTCATTGAGATTTGACTCACTCGGTCTGTCGGTTCATCGACTTTTGCCAGGATGTCTTTTAGCACGAGTGCCTAACTCCCGTTCAAATCGTTTTCTAAACGCGTGCAGAACACGCATTATTGGCAGTACCCTCGGCTCACCAGACTCGCTTACATTTAGTGTAACTATTTTTGGAAGCTGTTAGGTGATCTCTATACTCTGTTCCAAATTCTGCTCTTCGGTATGCCGATCCAAGCTCTAGGTAGCTATAGTCCGTTCTCACTATATCAAATGAAAATAACCAAAGTCAAACGGCACTTAGAGTTCTTCTATTAAGTGAAATGATCACATATTTATAGGTTAGTTTGCCTGAATTATTACGCATTTGCGGCTGCCATCATTTCATCGGCTATCCGAGTTGTGTTTTGGTTGGTTCACCTTGTTCGATGCGTTTCACCCGATTTCCTTTATGACGTTTTTTGTCAAATCCGGACCGCTCATGCTGATTGGTTGGCTCAGCTCACGATACGACCTTCTTAGTTTGCATATTTGCATTCTTGCCTCCTAATCACGTCACCATGTCGGCTGACAGCTGCTATCCAATGGGTTACTGCGGTCTCAATCTGGTCTTGTGTTCTGCACTTGATCGCTCTCTGACAAGATCGGGTAACATCTGCAGTGGCATCGATCTTTGGAGAAAAATGACTGCTTTCGGACATCCTTTTCTCTAAGATCTGCTTTGACGCTTGATATCAATTCTATGACATTTGTTCGGTTGCGTTTGTTTTATCGCACAGGAGATCCGTATGTTTCAAATCGTGGTGCGTTTTTCAAGAGTTCGCGCTTGCGAATCGCTTTGACCATTCAGTCCCTCTCTACTGCGGTTTGGAACCTTGTGCCGGTGCTACGTCGGTGCCAGTATATATATAATACAATTCTCCCATCCGATTGTTGGTTCAGGCCTTCTCCATTCTATCGACTGAGGGGCTTAGTCATTTGGGGTACTGATATGTTTGAAGTTGCACTTCGAGCGTCTTCTAGACATTCTAGACATACATTGATCCCAATCTGTCTGGCACGTCCCAGCGTCGCGCAACCACCGAAAACCAATGAAACAGCTGTGCTTGACTCAGGCGCAATGTCAACTATAATGCCATTTCTTCACAGAAGCTATTCTATTTTCCATCAAACAGGAATACTTTTCCAAGTAACGTTCACCATTATCAGATGTTTGATCCATAAACGACCCAAAGAGGAACGGAATCAAATTAATGGTTTCTAGGTTTTCGCAAACAAATTTGGGGACATAGCATTGGACGATCTCCAGGATATTCATGACTGAATATTGGCAGTTTTTGGCACTGGTGACTTGGACTATTGCCTCCCGGAAGAACCTTGGCATCATTCTACATAACGAGTTTTCTCTCCCTGCCATAAAATCAACACTCATTCTTGAATTCGGGTCTCTTCTTAGGTGCTGTCTTGTACTGACCATGTGGTTATCACGCGCCCAACGTTTTATGATCTCTTCGGCGACCGCTTCATCTAGGGAAATATCGATACTTTGGTGCAGTGCCAAATTTGGAAACGTCAGCACCCTTTCACCACAACAGAATCGCGTAAACCTGCCAAGGCTCACATCCAGACAATTGAAGAAATTACTGGGTCTTACAAAGGACCTCGCAGACAACAAAACTGAATCAAACGATTCGTCAGGTATTTGGGTTTGTTAACTGAAAATAAAACGTATGTATGTCTCGTGGGATCGGCCGAGACAGTACTGTTCCAGTTTCACTAGCACCGTTGTCCTATCATCATTGTCTTCATTAGTCTCGGCCTACAATCATCAAGGGTACAAAGTGCTGCCTGTCCGACGATGTGACGAATAACGAGAGCTGAACGGTTTTTAACTCGTGTGCCACTACCGACAGCGTCCGAAAATCATCATACTTTATTCTCTAGAGCCTCCAACTATCATCTGGTGTTTCCGTATTGTGCACAACCAAATGCGTCGGAGGGGCATTATCATTTCCACGTCAGTTTCCACTACTATCATGCCAAGGGCTTCAAGATTTATCTTGCCCACTCCAACTGTAAACATTTTGCAATTTGCATGTCATGTGCTTCCAAGAATCAAGGCTCAGTGATACCATGAATGATTTGTTTGTTCACTTAAGTGAATTTGTTTGGGCTAAACAGGATAGAGAACTTTACCGGAAGAAACTCGGAAGTAATCCGATTGGTTGTGTGAATTCCAAATCGTGTACTAAATAAGAATCACTTCCCAAATACTCTAATTATGGCTTTCACTGCTTGATAATATCTTGTCACTAAATTTTTCAGTTTTGTGTTTAATTGAGTGCTCTTCGGACCACAACGTGGACGCACAAACCTCAGCTCATCAAGACGACCATGCACTGAGGGAGCACCAGATTCAGGACTCGTTCTTATTAGAGCTCATCAGCAGTGCATATTCTGTATCTCACCCAAGGTTCCGATCCAGACTTTCCAACTGGAGGGTGTGGTTTACCATTGCCTCATCAGCCAACATTCTGGCTAAACCGAGTTGCTGGGTTAAGCTTGTTTAGATGGCGTCGTTAGTGGCAACAAACAGCGCTTGGGAGTTTCCTTTCTTCTTTTTGCCGTCAATGTACGTTGTCAGACATGAATTCTTTTTATAGCAGATTTTCGGCGTTTATTTTTTCAACGATTGCTGGTGGCTTCCAGATTTTTGTCGCATATATTAGGAATGCTCCTATATACCCGTTATTCTGCGCCAGTCTAGAGGACGTTTTTCAAGTTTCGAGTAGAGAGTCCCATGCATTATGTAGCAAAATCATCAACCACTCAGCTATGTTATTTCCAAACGTTTCATCTCTTTAGATACCGATGACCGTAACCTGATAGTGATCATGCCTAAGATCTGCTCACGTTCTGTAGATATGTCCTTTACTCGACCCATGCAAATCACGTTTCGCCGGCGCGACTTTCCCTCAGGAAATATTTATCAATTGGGAGAATCGACTGAAGTACTCACCGACCGGTTGCTGGTTTCTCTTTCTCAGCTTTCTAACGTGACATTGGTGAGTGATGTTTCAAACCACGTTTACGATGTGCGGCCCAGATATCGCCCTATCGCTGCAACGGGGTAGGATACTCATACCTTTTCTCAATCCCCGTCGGAAGCCACGGACAGTCTCTGGTAAAAGCTGTGGTGACCAGAGTGAGGCCAGGATTTTAATAGGCCACTGTGTAACGATAGCAACGCGTGGTATTATGCCAGCCTAGGGGCTGGGCCCATTGTCTGTAGTGTCACTCGTGCTCCTAGGGTTAGCAGTCATGTGAATGGTCATTACACCCAATGGTGTGTGCATTTTGCGTGCACGTCAGTGCGTGCACTAGAATGTGTGAGCATCTGTCGACCAGACCTTGTGGGAAAACATAACCTCGAGACCTTTATAACATCTAATCACGATTTCAATTCACTCAAAGTTAGGAGCAGTGCGGTCTCATTCTGAGTGTGATGGTATAGACAGGCTCTCGCCATTTGGCATGACAACTTTCGGACCGAGATTTGTCCTTTCGTGATTGCTGATGCCCAGTAAAACAACCCATTTGGGCACGTGTCCAGCTGATCTGTGGTGAGTTCTCATCTGAGCATCGATTGTGGAATTATATGACTGTGTTAACCATCCACAAGACATTGACACTGTCATCGGAACTCCTTGTAATTAGCTTCAACATGGAATTAATTTATTTTAGGAAATCTTATTTGATTATGATCTCATATTTATTCGAACAATATTTGTGGAAATCTCGAGGAATTTCAACAATCGTTATTTTACCTTTGGTGTAAATTTTCTCTCTCGCTGACGAACTTTCGGGCATAAGCGTTCTTTAAAAAAATGACTACCTAATGGACTGCTATATGAAGCCTCAGTAATCGACGGATGCTAATTATTCCCGTATATGAACTAAACGGAACGGACAACGAGTGAAAGTTCTTAACTTTTCCTCGAAATTCAGAAAACAATATTCACGTAAACGACACGTTCATTGAAAGAGGAATTTTAGTCGTTACTTGCTAAACTTGCAGTGACACAGATATCAAATGTTTTTCAATTGGTATAACCCAACGGAAACTTTAGCAAAAAAAACATCGAACTGCAAACAAACTTCCTAAAGCTGAGTTTCAATGAATGATAGATTGTTCAAGTATTTCGTTGACGTAATTTGCACGATCAACCTTGATCATCTTCAGACCGTTAAAAGCCAACTAAAACGGATGGAAGTTGTTTCATTGTACATGAAGATTGAGTGATGCGTACATATCGTACATCAAATCCCTTAGTGCTCTAGAGGAAATGCTCAGACTAGGATTTGGCTATAAAGTATTTCAGTGTTTTTCGGACCAAGGTACTTCAGAATGATTGCGCAATTTATGAAAGTCCACAAACATTCTGTTATCTAGTCACTTCTCTCATATATAATAGGAACTATATGAACAATTGGTAGTAGACAACACGTGAATGTCACCTATCATGTTATCAGATCTATCTTACAGCCATGTTGCTTTAATTGTATTTCAAATCTTAAGGCTATTGTCACCGGGTCGACCTACTAACGGAATGTGTCCTTAAAACTTTCCCGGACGGTTCGACCGCAAACGTACATGCAAATGCAAGGTCAATAGGTATCATTTTTCTCGATCATCTAAACGATATTGTAAGTATTGCAGGGTTGAACTGGCTTGAAACGGAACTCCGTTCTTGCAGGAAGATGACTGGATGAAGTGGGTAGATTTAGGTACTTCGGTAGTTGTATCTAACTAAATGGTCGTGTATCAGACGAAGCGTCCTCACGCATACAGAAGGCCCCATTAGGACTCACCAACTTTAGACACCTGTGGCATCAGTGTGGCATCCGGTTATCTTCCAAAAGTGGGGTATACGCAGCGGCAGTAAGATCAGTTCTGCCATACGTTCCGAAACATGGCGGTTAGAAGCAGATGTGAGAAGACTCGGTTCTTGAACACCGTTGTTTTCATAGTGTTGGTAGATTACAATGTGAGAATTTTGTGAGTAGCTCAGAAGTTAGAAGTAAGGCACAGGGCAACAGGGCAACAGGGCAACAGGGTCCGGTCTTTAGAAGACGCACTGAATGTGAGCAGATTAGGGTGGTTGGGACATGTTTTACGAATGCCCACAGGACGAATGCCTTGTTTTACACCATTCTTCGAGGGAGGTAGTCGTTAGAAGGTGGTTGGATGCAGTCAGCTGATGACAAGAGGAAAAAATGTAAATCTTAACCAATGGACTGGCCCGTGTAGCTCAAGTTAAACTGCCGAGTTGAAGTCCACGGGATCCCCACAAGCAACGGTTGCAGACAATAGTTGATATTAGTATGTGTTAGTTGATGTTAACCCAATGTCACAGTCACTGACGTTCGTGGATTTGAACTTTCTTCTTTGAGGTTCTTCAACTATTGTTCCATGGTTGCTCTTTCATTATTTATCGTTCTCTTTTTTCCTGTTTGGTTAAGTGATGCTAAGCTGTAGAAACCGCAACCAGAACTTGTTGGTGCAAGGTTAATGGTTGTGAAAACCAACTGACTGAACAGCACAAGTTAACTGTAAACCAGTCTTTTTTGGTCATTCTGTCGTTCCGTTTGAGAACCGCTAACATGCAGATTCCCACGTGCCAACTGAGGCCCGGGAGGTGAAATACTTCACAAACATAAGGAAAAAGATTTAGCACTATTGACTAATAAAAATTGCCTACGGTAAGTGATTCGACGATGAAGAGCTGGTCTTTTGCGACCTTTGAGAGAGTAGAATCGTTTTCATACAGGTTGGTTTTAAAAGTTTTGCGGCACTCAAAAGGTGGAATTTACTTCGCTTTCTTGTGAAATCTTGTAAAGTATCTGGCCTTTCTTTAAGATAATCAAAATGACAAGATTTCACTATGCTTTACAATTCATTTCTCATGAAGCGTTGGATACACTGTGTGCATCCGTTACCGGTAAATATTTGTATTATGAATTAGACTAATTTACACGAGTAAAAAAAAGAATCACAAATATTATTAACGATTTTGTGTCGGATATGTGCAATTCAAAATTACTAAAATCAAATTGTCCTCGAAATCAGTCCTCCTAGAAGTGATTTAATTTGCATATAGTTCGCGTACATACCCCTGTAATGACTTCTCCATTTACGTGAATGCTGGATTATTTCAGCGAGTATGCGCTGCGATAACTGTTGCCAAGATGTATCCGTGACATGTTCTTCTTATGCGAGAAAGCATACGGTGACGATGGTTCAAAATAACCTGTTCTTTATTTATATCTTTGTTGGATGCCAGAAAGCATATTGAGCTTTTCCCTTATTTTATCTTCTGGCATTATACAGCCTCGCATTGGGACCTAGTCATTTGAATTAAGTTATTTTGGTATTTACATGATCATAGAATTTCATGATTCTACGTCCGTATGATGCAATGTAGTTCAAAGTCGGTGATCCGTTTCAACCTGGCCGATGTAATCAGTTATATGGCATGAAAAAATGTCCGCTGAATTAGTGCTAGGCTCATTTTATGCATCTGAACCCGTATTCTACAGATATTTACAAAGTTTACTATCTATCGATTGTCATCTTTTTATCTACTGGGTATCTTCTAGTAACCTCAGAATGATGATTGTACTAATTCACATATTATTTTCGATCAAGGTCGTGATCGCTTGGATTAATTTTGCTCAATAATCGCATTCAGCCCTAACCGGAGCTGAGTACTTGGACACCACGTATTTTCATGTGTCACCTGATTGATAAAGTGAAGGATGAATCTGACAGGTCTGGAATAAGGTGCACTGCTCACAAAACTAGTAACACGTCCATACGACCATACTGCTACGTTGACAATACGTTATCGTATATCGCAAGAAAAACACTGGCCTAATCTTGTAACAGAATCTGATGGTGCAATCTGTCACGATGATTGATTACCCAACCGATAGACCGAAATAGCTTACGGTTGGTGGTCACCTCCACGTAGGATATCACACTCGAAGTCGAATAACGCGTACCGAATGTCTCAGAGTCACCGCTACAAATAGAGGCGATAATAGGATATTAATTACTCGGTTCAAAGCGGAGATTCAACCAGTGTTTATCCTTGTTGTGAACACTAGACCACTGTAGAACTTTATATCAGTTTATAGAATTAGAGTATTTACAACCGTCTGGAGCAGGAAAAACAATGAACCATACAGTTGTTGTGTTGTGGTTCGGATAGGCTATTCAGCAAACACTAATCAGCGGCTGTTGTCGAATTCTACAGGCTTGTTGAAGCAACGATTTTCAAAATGACTTTGTACCATTCAATCGACGGCCTTTTTTCTGAGCCAATCGGATGCTTGATCGAATTCTAACCAGTAGTCTTTTAATCAGCATAGGATCATTAGTGTAGCCAGTATCGGGTCACAAATTCTATCACTCTATTAATCTCGTTTGAACTCGTTACTTTTTGAGTAAGTTCCAAATACTTCAAACCTGACCATCATATATACCTTCGACCAACTACTAAGGAGCATGGCAAATAACACTAAGCTTTACAGATCACGTGAGCACGTTAATTTGTGAAGCATGTTAGATTTTCTCTGATTTGTGTGCAGACTTTTAAGAAACATTTAGATAACTGAACGAAGGCTCCCAGAAGCAAATACCCGAGTGTGAGATTATCGTCGCTTATCGGGTATGTGTACCCGACATAGTTATCAATTAATCTCACTAGGAAATTCCAAACGTCCTTCGCCAGGACGTCACTTGGATGACGAGATTTTGAGTGGATCATAAATCCTGTTTTGGAGTAATTTCAGCATTTTAGAACAGTTTGGGTGATAGAAATCCATATCTGAATAATGCGAGAAATAGTATAGTTGCCACCGCAATGGTTGGTGTGAAAACACCGCTTCAGTGAACACATTGGTCGAGTTCACTCTACGCTCAAAGATTACGTGATTAAATCCAAGGATTCATATTACATGCTTCTTTGTGATATGGGCTGTCCAAAATGTAATTTATTATACTCTAGGTTGTGGGTATTATACCACATACGGAGACTAATAAAAAAACTTCCCAGAGGCTAATAAGAGACGGAGAACTTGCGATGTGACAAATGGCTAGTTGTGGAACTTGAAATATGTTATGTGATTTCTTTCAGGCATCATTGTCCATCTACGCAAGAAAACAAAAGAGTTTAAAGCATGACTGACCACGGCTGGAAAACTGCGAGAAAAAACTGTTTTCCGATTCGAATTAGTGAAATTTCGTATGCATTGCTGAAGATTGAAAACCCTGTGGTTGTGACATGATATATTACTGAAGTTCAGTGGTCAAGTGACAAGTTATACTTAGCACTTATGGGCTTGCGAAGTGTTTGATGTAATTAACTGGAAAAATGAGAATTTGTATTTATTCCGTATATAAATTGGTTCGCATTTTGGTACATCGAGGAGTAGAATGCCCAAAAATCACTCAGTGCAATTAAATTTCACTGGTCCACTTTCCCACTTGGCAGCCCTCTGCTGACCACGGCCTCATTCCTGAAAATTGATGTACAATGTTTTCCCATTAATAAAGGAGGTAAAAGATTAAAGGATATCCGCATTAAACATACTCGCTACATCTACAGACAGACGTGTGAATGAGTTTACACGCGTTCAGAGCTGGATTCAAACCGGTTAGATTTTCCGCTATCCCTTGTGATAAAATTTGACCAACTATTGTAGAAATTCTAGTAATGGGACTTTTGGAGGCATTCTGATTACTATTGATTAGAAAATGATTCACCATGTGATATCAGCGCTCAACTCACCATTAAGAAACCGTGGAAGCAATGTACAGCTGTTTCATCCAGCTTGTTAGGAATCAGCAGCAGTGCATATCTGCCTCGCGCGAAAGAGAATACGAACTTGGGTCGAATGATTTTGAGTCCAACTCTTTAGCCTCAGTTCTGGGTTCGTGTCCTGGTTCGGCCGCGGTAGATATGCATTGCTGATGATTCCTGATAAACAGGGAATAGCTGTATAATGCTTCCATAGTTTCTTAATGGCTAGTCGAGCGTTGATATCACATGGTGATTTAGTTTGTGAAAACATTCAATCTCCTGACACCTACTATTGACTAGCCCGTATTGTCAAAATCATTCCCATTTTGTTTACACAGTCTCCTACTTAGCATGACTGGGAGCACCAGCCATCCGCGACCAAACCTCCTAATTTGTTTTGGGTACCATAAGGAAATCAGCGAACAAGTACATTTTCAGTTTCGTCCTTCCTTGATAAGGTGTTCACAACAATGATCTGTATTTACATTGACCCCACTGTGGTTACGCAACACCCGAACTGTAAAGTTAAATTTCAAAGAAAAAGGGATGCAAGAAAATGATCGTTTACACTTTTAGCCTTCATCTTGAAAATCCAAAACTGTACTTGTCTTTCGTATGATACTTCAAGATCCGTGAATGAAATGAATGAAATCAACAACAAAAGCAAAAATTTCACGAAGGGATTTCGAGTTTGACTATATATATATATATATATATATATATATATATATATATATATATATATATATATATATGCGATCGGACCACGTCTCCAGTGGTAGGTTCTCAAAACCTAACATGTAGAAATCCATTCCTAGCTGATTAACAACAGCTTTCACGGAAAATTCAAGAACAAAGAAAACCATCAGTCGTTAAGTACAATGCGTCCCACAAGTCTGTAGAACCAAACACAAGAAAGCATTTGCTTACACTAAGGTCAATTGCTTTTTCATTAGGTTCGAATAGACTATGACTGAGTGACAAATAGGGTATTAAATTCCTCCCTTTTTGGTAATTCTCTGCTCTGGTTTAACTTTAATTTGGCAACAAAATTGTTATAAATTACAGATGAAACGCACTAAACCTAACGAAGTAAAAACAATCTGTCGCGTAAGCACTAAAACCTGCAACGGGATTTATACTAGATACGGACTTGTGAACATTAACTTGTCCACTTTATCCAGGAAAATAAGTTGAAGAAATTCCATCGTTGAAGTAATTACGATAATGCTTTGATGCAGAAGAAATGATATAAAAACCGGATATATATATATATATATATATCCGGGTTAGGAGCAAACGGGGTTGACATCCGGGATTAAACAACACGGTCTCCAAAAAACATGAATTTTTCGGAAAACCTCGAATTCACATCACGACAGATACAGACTGTTGAAAACGCTTATAATTCGGTTCCTGGAGTCAATACCAGTGACACACTGGCGTCTGCAACCTGATGTAAGCGAAAGTACGTTCTTCTATGTTAAGTAATTCACAGTGGATAAGAACAAAACCATTCCACGAAGTTCTGTGGGTGTAACATAATGATATATTTCTCAAGACCACGTAAGGAAGTGAGATTTACGACAATGAACTTGGAAGAACGTAGAGGTTCGACTGGAAATAATCAAAGTATGATTCAGTAAGGAGGTAGCTGATAATTCTTTTCAAACAGAAAATTGTCTTGAAATTCGGAGTCACTGCTATCGTCACTTTTAGTTGTAATTCCGGTGACTGACGTTCTCTGGGATAAAGTCATATGACTTGTCTTTTTGCGGAGATGCATATCTCCTGATTGTTGTGAGGATCTTCCCAAGGATATTTCAGAAAAACTTTTCTGAGTAGCTGGAAGTGATGGACTCAGTGCCTCACTCAGAAGCGTTACAGAATTCGGTCTGCTAACTGAACCATCTGTAATCACCTGCGTGGTCTTCGTGGGAGACACCGGAGATTTCTCCGGAACACTCTCATTTGAGGTTGGAATCTGATCTTGATGACTTAACTCCTCGCTTTCAATTGATGATTTGGATACGAAGGTCTCATCAAACTTTGGACCAGACTTAATGAAAGCTGCCATCAAGGTGTCTACCTTCCTTCCAAGTTTCTCTTTCAGTGCCATCGGCTTGTTTAAGCGAGATTCTTTGTTTTTATTCAATTGGTGTCTTCCGTAGTTTGCCCATATCTTGGATCTATGGGTGACTCCAGATGACGTTTGGGGTTTTTCGATACTAGTTTCGCCACCTGAAAAGCCAGCTTCTTGATCGACCAAAGAAGAATCCAAATTTTCCCCGTGCACAGGTCCACCGTTCGGATCGAATTTCCCGTGATGTCTTGCAAAAACAAGCGCACTGATTGGAAGCGCAATATGAGCAAATTTCGGGTGATTTTTCCACGGTTGATACCGTTTAGCAGCATCATCAGCGACATCGCAGATTTCAGCAGACTCGAGATCTAAACGGCTTGGAGACCGGTCACTTACAGGACCTTGGTTTGGCTTCAAATTATCCTCAACAGCATCTGCAGTATCGGCAGCTGGAAGAGCGGAAGTCTCCGCAGGTTCAGTAAGATCAGTGCCTTCAATTTGAGCACGGACGGATGACGAAGGGCCCAACGAAGATTCTGAACCCGGAACCCTACGTTTAAAATAATTAAATAATTTACTGAACAAAGAATCGGGAAGACCAGCCGACGGGGATTTCGAAACATCTATAGAACGAGATTCGGCGCCTTCGACAATCTGACCCGGTGGAAAATCTGAAGGGAAAACCAGGATGTTAGAAGGGGAATCCGGGAGAGAAAATCCAGGAGGCTCAACAACTGAGGGTCCAATCACAGCCGGCAAATCATCATTTTCCAAAGTTGGCAAGGACGGCAAGGGTTTCGGTTCACGAACAACAGACAAAAACGGAGCAAAATTCATCGCTGAATCGTCAGAAAACAAATGGTCAGAATCCGTCGCATCACGACCATCAATTCGTGCAGTTGATTCAACCGGTTTTCGTGATTTCGAATCCATACTGACACTCGCCTCAGATTCTGCGGTCCCAGTTTGACCTTTGTTCTTCTGACGTGTTGAGTCTATTGGCTTCTTCTGGTCTGCGTTCGTTGGGCTAAATGGTTTGATTGCTTCAGTCGATGGGATATATTTCTCCCCATCTTTCGTAGGTTTCACCGAAGATGTTGATGTGACGGTTTGCTGTTCCATGGTGAACTCCATTTTCGAATCGGTAACCGATGCTGACAACGGTTTTCGCGATTCAGACTGTTTGACATCGGTTGGCACATTAGCTGCCGGAGTTGTGGGTCGCTGTTCACCGACCACTGACACATCTGGCTTCCCTGTTGTTCCTGGCTTCGCACGTTTTTGCTCAGCCTGTTTGTCTTCTGGTCGACCAGTTTGTGCCTTCGATTCAACCGGTTTTCGTGATTTCGAATCCATACTGACACTCGCCTCAGATTCTGCGGTCCCAGTTTGACCTTTGTTCTTCTGACGTGTTGAGTCTATTGGCTTCTTCTGGTCTGCGTTCGTTGGGCTAAATGGTTTGATTGCTTCAGTCGATGGGATATATTTCTCCCCATCTTTCGTAGGTTTCACCGAAGATGTTGATGTGACGGTTTGCTGTTCCATGGTGAACTCCATTTTCGAATCGGTAACCGATGCTGACAACGGTTTTTGCGATTCAGACTGTTTGACATCGGTTGGCACATTAGCTGCCGGAGTTGTGGGTCGCTGTTCACCGACCACTGACACATCTGGCTTCCCTGTTGTTCCTGGCTTCGCA
>LUCM01009925.1:91566-166792 GCA_008360955.1 Fasciolopsis buskii | reverse complement strand
TATATATATATATATATATATATATATATATATATATATATATATATATATATAGGAATAAGTAGTGTCTGGGTGAGTGAACAATATACATATGTACATTCCGGGGCACTCTGCCCTCGTTCCTAAGGTTGGCTCAGTCCAATTGACAAAGAATTATCAACGAATCACAGTTGTTTCTTCTGTGGACTCTTCGACGAAGGGTTTCTATGTACACTATTGACGCCACAAATTCGATTCTGGTGAGACATACCAATTCGGAGTGTACAGGAATGTGCATGTTTGGACAAGAGAGTACCGGGTACGCATACCTGACGAGCAACAATAACCGCGAAACCGGCCGTGTGCTTCCGGGCAAATTTTGTTCACTCATCCAGATACTACTTAAAACTTGGAGGTTAGAAGGCATACACTGAGTTACACGTTTATTGTGACGTTTCGATGCAAAGTATGACTGGTTGTCAAACATGATTTTTGCACCTCATCAACTCGCATAATCTTCGTCAAACCCTTCAGATCGGTTCTCACGTCCACTTTGCTTTCTGGTATCCAAATTAAGTTGAAAGTCGAGACAGCTGGTAGGTAGCTTACATGTAGAATAATGAAGAGCTTATTTTCCGTTCAAGTATGTACTACCGGTTCCACTTGCTGGCCAGTCATATTAACTGACAGATGGTAGGATACAGTGTGTACTTTTCCATTGTCCACCTGAAGCACCACTTTGGGTGGGAAGAGGACGCTCAAAAACCCAAACGTGCACTTGACGGTAGGTCAACTAATCATGGCTCACCTCTATTCCTGGTTTAGTTCTTGCACATCCGTAACCTGGCTCTTTGTAAAATTGTCTGCTTACTTCTTTCAATGCAAAACATCATTCCAAAAATGAGACCTTCCTATTGTCTTTGATTGTCATTTTTTCTCACAGTTTCTTCTCCTAGCTTCACTAGAGGCCTTCGAATCTATTCACTTTTGTCATTCGCATATTATCCACTCACCATAGATGTTGACACTATTCACAGCCCAATTGGACCGAACGGAGTGTACAATGCTTGATAATCTGCTGAATAGGCTTAAAGCGTAATACTTGAGCGGGACGAGCGCCCATATCAAATAGCAAATAATATGATCGATAAATCAAGCGAGATCTCCCATCTCCATGTACCTTGCTAAAGGGAGAATTTGTGGAAGTCAATGGAAATGTGAAGAAAATAGGTTTTGAAACAACGAGATTGAGATGTATGATTCCGGGGCCATGCTTTCTAATATAGATAGAACCAAGTATGACTGAATGGTGATCTGATATGAATTTATAAAAGATTGTCCATTTTCACAGCAGACTATTTTTTGATCATTCGCAAATGAGTTCAGATGCCTTGTGGGGGTTAAAGTATGCGATCTAAATCAGTAGTACTGTCTCGACGTGAAATCAAACTTAGTTTCTTAGCATCACTTTAGTGTTTCTCATTTCAATAAGAGATGTTCTGAATGCAATCTATAAATGACAGATTCCATTCAGGGGATATTGATTTTCTTGCGAAAAACTTCTTCCAGCAACTCAACTAATAAGACCCTATAATTTTTGACTTCATCCAAATTGTATGACCTCAATTTACATCAAAGGCATATTACTGCTAAGTATACACCGCGACAAAGGTTTCTCATGTCGCACTGAATTTAGCCATTCAATTACTAACAGAGGGTTCAGAAATCTCATCTCTCTGCAACTGAACACAAACGTTCATCCACCTGTCTTCTGCCGAACAGATGAAACTTAACGTCAACAAACTCATTCAACTCCCTAACATATGTCGAATTAAATAGCCCAACGATCATGTGCTGCAGTCATTGGGCTTAGAAACACAGACAATCTGTAGACATGGGTTTTTATGCATGCACAATTCACATATTGATCAATACGGTTCATTTGGTTGTCTTAAACATTTTAGGTGATTTACAACCCATGGAAAGTGAGCGAGCTTTCTGGTTGCACGGAATTTGTAAGTTGCTACGTTATCGCTCGGGTATATGATAACCAGTTGGATACTCGAGTCAATACGGACAGATATCTTTACGTTTTCGGATATCTCTTTTTACTTTTAATTTTTCGTTCCCCCTAATTAGGACAAACTAAGACACTATTTTCAAGAATGGGGCCGTGGCCAACTAAAAGTTGACTGGCCATGACGGTATTCGAAATCACGACCTTGACGTTGAAACGCCACAAATTTTGACCATTTCACTTCAGTTCAGTTTGTACAACTATCAAAGTAGTATCATCGTGTTCTCTTTCTGGATGATACCTTTAAACACCATCCTCTCAAACAGAAAACAGAACGAGGAATAGTGAAACCACTAAATCAAATTCACAAATCTCCCAAGACTACTTTGCACGTCCCTATCGAGCGGGAATCATTTCAAGAAAGTTGCCAACAGACCTCTTCGAGGATCATTTGGATTTGGAATTTGGACGTGGTTGAAAATATGGGGAATTATTTTAAAAGGAAGATCATACTGCTGAGGTTTTCAAACACTTAGAGTTTGAAAGATGTCTCCACAGCAGCATAAGTTGAAGCAATCGTATTATTGATCGAAACGTTGGCGCATCATATCTACCAACAACGCTGTTTTATTAACATTATATCAGTCGGGACTATTGTTGCTGGCAGCGATGAAAATAAGAGGAAGTGATCCACATAACGATTAATTTTATTGATGCTTCTTTTCGAAGCCATTCTTGTTAGCATCACACGGATCGACGTGATTGCGGTTAACACAGGAGTCAAGCGCATAAAGGGGATGCAAAATTCGGCACCGTGAAATTTATTTTGTCATTTCATATCAGATCAGTTTTTACGACCACAAAACTTGCAAGAATGTGCCATGATCTTGATTACTACCTCACAGTACCGGAGAAAGAAGAAATAGAAATCTAAAGGTCATAAGACAGATGGACCGTAGAGAAGCAAAAGTATTTCGAATCCAAGAAGTTAGGCTTCAGTTTTCCCAACCGACCAACTTTCGATCAACGTACTCTAATTTGGACTGTCAATTCACAGCACCATCCAATAAAAAAATGAACCAGAAGTATTGGAAAATTAAATTCAAATTAATAAATTGAACAACAAAGAGGGAAGATTTCGAATGCAAGAATTACACGGACTGCGATATTGACCGATATCATTTCCAAACACTGCTTGAGCGGATCCCTTGGAACCCAATGCGGTAGGCTAACTGGACCTACAGGAGCCACTTCATCTTACCAACAAAGCAAATAGATCACTAAAAGGAAATTACCATAAATTGAGGGGCCGGGTTAAACAAGAAAGAGCAATCTCTGTTGTTTCTTTCAAGTATGATTCCAACCAGATAATCAATGAAGATTCGTATTCATTTGCTTTTTTTGCAAATTCGTACCAGATGAATTTCGTACATCCGTTACCACTGGAAACAAAGTTTTGTGATACTTCCAGTGGCAACGGAAGCAAAAAAGAGACTCATTTATGCTCGTTTGCTTTTCAAAAGTGACACCGAAGCGAAAATTATCCGACGGAGACTGTCAAGTTTAATCAGTCGAACATTCCTTGCTGCACTGTATTCACATCCAAATCGATCATGTGCCTCCAACTAAAAGACAGGTTGCCAGATTCTGCAGTCCAATTTTGCGCATTCATTCACCTGCTCCTGTGGGACTAAGTATATGGGCCGCACGACCAGGCATTTGGCCGATCGCGTTCGTGACCACCCGGCTTGATTAAGGAACCGTAAAGATAATTACTAAGGCCGCGTGTTCACATCTCATCGAATCAAATCACTCAGTGAACATGACAAGAGCCTTTCGCACCATCTACAAAGTTAGGAGCAGACAATCAAGAATTGTCAAGTGTCACATCTTGAGACAATGTGTTCGGAATCTTAAACTTCCTTGGCCCAATTGTCATTGTCCAACAGGTGGTCTACAACCTGATCGCATGACAAATTGATCAATTACACACACACATTCTTAGAGTTGTGAACTGATGCGACTGCAAACCGACAATTTCATTGATCCATTTCCAAGCATATTTAATGTTGTGTATAGGTATTAGTACGAATAATTGGAAACGAGCTTGTTCGCCACGTTGTTTTAGTTTTGTAGATTTACGTTGCCAGAAAAATACTACGAAATCGGTGCTCGCATTTAATCTAAGGCATCAGACAAGATTAATAGAAGTGTCCGGGTTTATAGGCTTCTTTTGTCTGACTGCACTGAAACACTGAGAAACAATACATTTGCTAACTCTTTGTCGTATCGTTACAAAGACATCGTGATGGTTAATGAAAGTGTACCAGAAGATCTTAGGAGCCAAGTTCACGCGTGTACACACACACACACACACACCTACGTGTAAATACATCACAATTTGGACAAATAACCTCACTGAAATGCTTTTTATTATAAACGTCAAGTTTGTGAACGAGTCACGACACTGTCCTGATTTGAACGTAACTAAAACTGTCGGGAGCGTTCTAAGGTAAAGTTCGTAGGTTTGGATCATCTAACCTCCGGTCACATCCCATTTTTTCAACATTTCAACCAGTCAGTTTCCCTCCCGAAAAATATGGCTCACGATTAAATTCTAAACGAAAGAAAAATTCGAGATAAAAGTTATCCTGATGAAATCATGCAAACAAAAGAATTTTTAACCCCATTAGGACAATGCACAGCACCATCATAAATGAATCGTTGTGCTGCTTAGCTCCTTTTGGATAGCAATAACAACGACAGTGACTTCAACAAATGTCCTGGTTTTTATCTTTAAATTTCATCCAAGATTGAACCGAAAGCCATTAGTGCATAAGGAACAATGCTATTAGCCCGTTGCAGGGAATGAATAGTGTAGAATGATGCAACTCAATTTTCCAGGGGATAAAAACTGGTTGCGCTTTGCAAAAACCCATGAATTGGACTGGAAACGCTAGTTCGTGAGTGAAGATGACTTTGCACGAAGTATCCTAAACAAAGTTACTCAATTTAATTCAATAATTGGGAATCAGCATTTGTGTCAAGAATATGTGCGAGAAACGTACGACCCAAATATCTCGTGATAAAAACGTTTTCCATGTTGCATTGAGTTTAGCCATTTGATTACTAACAGTGGGTTCAGAAATGCCATCTCTTATCGCAATGAGAGAGGATGCATTCTACAAATGTACACAAACTTTCGTTCTCTTTGCCGAACAAATGGAATTTAACGTCAACAAATTCACTCGACTCCCTAACGCAGACCTAATCAAACAGTCCAACGGTTATGTGTCGCAGCCACTGTGCTTCGAAGAATTCGCTAAGTCGTCTCGTTAAGTGCTCCGCCAGTTACTATGCTTCTAGTATTTTGATCAAAAGCAAATCCTCAGTATTATCACTAGTAGGCTTACATTGCACAGGGCAAGATACAGTGCAATGTGTAGCTGGTGAATCGAATGATCCCAGCAATGAACTCTGATGATTAATATTTGTAATCTCGGACTCCCCGATGAATCCTGAAGTCCCAGTCCTGTCGGTCACCTCACCTCAGTGTAGTATACCGACTGAAGCCCACAAAAACATAAGAAAACCGTAACCACTGAGTTGGTACGTGCAGATTCAGTTAGTCTACCGCATTGGGGTCTATGGGATCCGCTCAAGTAATGTTTGGAAATGATGTCGGTCGATGTCGCAGTCCGAAGTATTCTAAAATTCCCTGCTTGTGCGCGGAGTCGATCGTTGTCCCGATCATCGAAAAGAGCTTGCGCAGTGACTGCACTAACCACAGGGGTATCAACCTAATCCCATAAACGTCAAAACTGCTTGTCATTCTTCGCAGGATGTACAACACACGTGAAGGGCAAACTCGTGAGGAACAGGCCGGGTTTCGTACTGGTCGTGGATGCGCCGATCAGACGTTCACTCTCTGACTGGTGTTAGAGCAACGTTCTACTTTGCAAATATGAATGACCATCGTTTTCTTGGACATTCGCGCAGTCGTCGAGTCTGTTGATAGGTCTGCACTATGGTATTGTTTGTTGAGAAATGGAGTATCTGAGAGGTATTTGTCGGTCCTCACAGGACTGTGCCGTCACACGTCAGGTCGGGTTAGAGCTTATGGCTAGCTTCCGCCAATATTTGACGTCTGCATTCGAGTTCGACAAAACTGTTCTATGTCCACAGTTCTTTTCAACTTCGTCATATAAGATGTTCTACAGAACACTTTATCGGGTCTTTTAGGTGGCGCAGTTGAACTCCTCCGAGCGTACAAAGATTTTGAATTACACTGTGTTGATTAAATCGCTTTGCTGAGTGCCAGTGCACAGGCAGTTCAACGGTCATTAGACCGCTTGGTGATTGAAGTGTGTAGATACGGATGGTCGCTCCCCTACAACTGTTAGTGCACCGTTCTAATCTACAAATTTTTGTGTTTGGTACCTTATACCTGGTACGTTCTGGGATACTGATTCATCTGAATGTACCGTTGAAAACACGTGAACCAAATCCTACGACACTATTGAAACTAATATCAATATACCTATACTAGCGTAAGATCATGTGAAGATTACGTTCGAAAAAATGACATTGAAATGAGAATATGAAATTGAACTTGAAAAAATAAATTTCAATTACCGAAAGACACACTTAATATGATTTAGCTCGTATCTAGAAAGCGTGGCACAGAAAATGACATAATGGAAGAATAGTGTTTTGATGCGACTTTGAGACGAGCTTGGCTGAAACTGTCATCAAACCAAAAGTAAATCAGTAATGCAGTCATTCCTCGTGCGCCAAATGCATGCTGAACCAATTAAGTTGTCTTCAACTGATAACTTCCCGAATCAACCACATAGCTTCCCATTTAAATGTGGTTTTTTCCGAAGTTACGTTATATATATATATATACATATATATATATATATATATATATATATATACACCACATACTGCTCGCAAGTAACTGCGAGCTCCAGATCATCAGATATCCGAGTTATTTGAAGAACACTACCGGGAAAACCAAAATATTCTGAAAAACGCATGGAAAAAAATTAGTGGTGTTTCAGTATTCTATCATTTTCTGTGGTGAAATGTGGGACCGAGGCAAACATAATAATAGTTGACGAGAACGACAGCTTATTGGCAGTAAAACCTGACGACTCCCGGCCCGGTGATTCCTCGATTGTCATGTGCAAAAACTATTGTCAGCAGTGAGGAAATGTTTAACTTGAACATCCCCAATGACTTAGCCTATCTCTCTTTTGACATACGCACGATGAACCATAAAGACCACGAACCATTTAACCCGTAACTTCATTCTAAATCCGATGGAAAACGTAAGGTTTGTAATCCCGGTGAATTCACTGGGGCAAAAGAATTTTCAGCGAAATAATCATGACTAACCGTATAGGATGAATATAGGCAGCTGAAAAGAAGCACCGTTCATACACAAGAAAGACCCTACGCTGCGTACCTGTCTTTAACCGACACCAGTGACTCCACTTACTGCCTAGACGTTTAGGTTCCTCCATCCAGAGAGAACCGAAGAGCACTTGGTGTGCATTGCTGGCGAAGAAACAACTTTACAATCTTGATACCTTCTGTGTCACTATGTGTCTTAAAAACAAGTTAGTTCGCTACCATGCAAAAATTCATTTAATCTAGGGATCGTGGTACATTAGGTTTTAAGAAACGAGGGTGGACCAAACACTTTTTGTGCACTACGAAATTGAGACAAGCATTTTCAAAGGGAAGTGCATTCTTTATGCTCCTTCATGATTTTCCTAGGTGTATCAGACGCAATTAGAAATCTTACGGAAAAGTTACGTGAGCCACATTTGAATATGGTTAGGTTAGGTTACGGAAACCCAGTGGATTAAGGCATGCCTTGTACTTTTGTGGAGAATGGTATTGGTTGAATAACGAGAACTCCTGACTGTGAATCTTGATGCTATTGCAGGAATCAGAAAGTTATGCTCAAAATTTGGAGTGGTAGAGAAATATAAGCGACACCACCATACAATGACACGCAATGATGACTTGCGTGACAGTTAAATACTAGCACGAGGCTTACTCAGTGGGTCTGAGCCTACCTTATTCACGGCTTACTACCTAGATGGTGGCCGTTCCTTTATCCCTGACTCGGGGACGCGCCCAGCAGCAGGCAGCTGTCCCGTGAGTGGATCTAAACAGACCGCATTTGATGCAATAAGTATGACATTACTAGAATGATTAGTATCGAGTGAATTTTGATTCTTGCATGCTTCTCTGCAATATTAATTACTGGAAATGTGGTCAAAACCTTTCACTTTCCATCGTTGCAATCAAATAAAAGACTTACAAGATGCACTTTCATTAACGTTGCTCAACCGATAACCTTACCTTTTAGAACTATAAATTACACGATTAGGTCAAAATATCTCGTTTTCGAGACTGAAGTAAAGTGAATCGATAATGATAAGGCTCACGAGTGGAAAATGACACATGAAAATCCATGGAATTAAGCAGCGGTTTGAATAAGGTTTCTCTACTGACCGTGACAAATGCAAGTTTTTCCGCCATTTGGTAGGTTCTAGCCATTTTTCTGCAATCTCTGGCCATTATCCAGACGCGTCAGGTTGTGGTTTGACAGCCCGATCTGGAATGGAATAAGCACCCGCCGTGGGATCACTTATACCACAGAGGAGTACACGACGTATAGATTTCCTGACACACTTGCGTAACACCGTGGCTTTTTGGATGCTTTACTCAAACCTAGACTGCAATTGCTAAGCTGCAGTCAGAAGTTATTGAACAATAGACGAATTTACAGCTATTCCGTTTATTTTATCTATGTCCAGTAGATTATTGTATCCCTTGTATATAAAATTTAACCAATTGATCGAGTGTGAAAAGGGGAGCTTTTTGTGAATATGATACACGCATTCCAACCACTTTTAAAGATTAACTTACCCTTCATTTGGCATGTGAGTTTAATTATCTCAGCTACATCCTTCATGACCCAAATAGGAAGATAAAATTACGTTAGCTTGGATAGTACAAAGCGTCTGACCACTGCATGACTTTCGTTGTTCAGCGACTTCAGTCGGTCATTCGCAACCCTGGAGTTGTCGTTGCGAGGCTCCCACTAAACGCGTTAAACAATCCATGACGCAAATGTGTAGACACATAACCTAGTAGCCTAAAATGAACTATGTGATTAGATGTCATTTCGGCGAAGAAAAGTACATTTATTTCAGATGGTTATCAAATTGTGTCGAAAGATTCTCGGCGGCCATGAGACAAATGGACGATTTACGGGTTAGGGAGTTGTGACGTTTTACAGTTGATCAACATTTACAACTAATTTTCTTCCTGGATATTCTGAAGAATTCTAAAAACTTGTCTTGTTATCCCGTCGTCAAACGAAACTAACATGAGCAAACACAGCAAACACTCGGATTTTTTTAGAGCACATTAACCAAACCATTCGCAAACAACGAAATACAGAAAAAAAACTCGGTATTGATGTGCGAAAAATGGGCCCGTTTTTATTTGAAACTAAGTTTCACAATAAACTGAGTAATTTAAAACAGGTCAGATGAATGGAAGAAAGTCAAGGTGAATTTAAAAAAGGTCACAAAAATTTGGAAGTAATTGTTACTATGTTGAATAACGTATTGGATAAAAACACGAAAAGTATTCCCAAAGACGTATGCATGCCTTTAAGCGCAAACCACAAAGTTTGGTTGTGGAAATTTGTTTCCATGTTCGGGGCAAACATCTGCGTTTTTCTAACTAATGTGCTCGTGTTGTTTGTTGCCGTTGTTGTTGTTGTCGCTGCTGCTGTTGTTGCCGTTATTGATGTCATTGATAGTGGTGTTCAGTTTTAAAGGCATTCATCCAGTAAATCTTTCATTTTCCTTATCTTGTGATACCAATTTTTCAGTCAGTTCTGTTTTGCAATGAAATTTACAAAGTCAAAATTTACGAAATTTATAAGGGGGGATGGTTTCATTCACTTGAAGTTGTATAGTGATCATTATCGTTTTCTTTTACTGCACTTCGGACAGTTGCAGTGCGAGGAAAATTCTTCAGTCGAGTGAGGGCACCCACAAGAAATTGTGTACTGCAAAGTACATGGTTTTCTGGTATAACCAACATTTTCCATTCGAACTCCCGATGATTGAGGCTCAGAGAATTTTGGACACAATATAAACCGCTGATTCTGAAATTCACCTGCCTGACTTTTGCGAAGATAACGTTGGCAACCACCGGAGCACAAGTCTTCTGCATTTGCTTCACACGGTGGAGTCAAGCATCCACATCCGAATAACTTAGGACTGGTGCCAATCTGCGTCGAGGTATTTACTGTCCGAGATTTATTTTTATGTCTATTGACAATTTGCTTTCGAAAAGAATCTTTCCTATGTGAATTTCCGAGCGGTGGGACTTTCTTCACTGACGAACTTCCCACTGCTATATCACACAGAGCTGGATTACGGCAAGTACATGTCGGATCACTAGGATGAATCGGTCCGCTGGGTACTATCCAACTCCCCATCGAGGCCAGATGCGCAGGACTAAGTGGGATAGGTGTGACATTCTTTGCAGTTCGATCATCTCTGGCCCACGTTTCACAAGTCAAAAGATCAACAGGTGTTGTTCTCTCAAGCTGATCGTGCAGTTTACCTAGGAAGCCTAAGCATGGCTCCCTTTCACAATGGCTTCGCGTCGATTCATCATTTAAATATTGAGGTCGAATTTTCAACCTGTCTTGTATTTCCGGTACAGCTAATCCACCGGCGAGCCCAGGAAGTTTCCGTTCGCAACGAGGAACAGGGCTACAAACTGCGTGAGCATATTTGTAAGGTTGATAATCTCTTGTGCACTTTACGTTCCTTTCTGGTGTTTCATTCGATCTAGGATTAGATTGACGCGGTAGGGGTGGGGCACTGGCTATTCTTGAACCTGTATCAGGTATTTTTTGAGATGTTTTGGTCGACACACCAAGAAGAATGTTAGCTGCAGCCGAGCAAACACATCCGACAATTGGAGGATAGGTGAGTGACTGTGTTCGTGAAATGCAGGATGTGTGGCTTTTTGTCCGAGTCAAGGGTTTTGAACTACAACTACTTAGGGATCGACCTGTAGAGCGGGGAAACAGTTTGTCTTCTTTGTATAGACGACCACATGGCTTTATGTGAGATGATTTTGGGCACTTGCAAATGACCGTTTCTATGGGTTTACTTCGATGGAGTAAAGCGGCAGGTTGTATCATTGGCGTGCAACATTGCGCCTGATCACCATTTGAACACAGACTCATAGTTACAGAAGTCGTATGTGTGGAAATCATCATTTCTGTAATAGGTTCGTTTAACAGTTTATCAGAAGACCAAGCACAGTGGATTACCATCGGTGCTAAAACGTTCCGTTGATTGCAACAATACACTTGGTTATTTGATTGGCAGCCGACTTTGGTTATTTTCGGGGGTGAATGGGGACAGGGGTCCGAGGAGAAAGAATTTGTCTCACTCTTTAGGCTATTCATGCACGTCGGACCTTCCATCGGTACTTGTCTCACAGATTCTGAGTGACTTGTGGTGTGTGATAGTACCACGCCGTCTTTTAGGTTAGAACACGTATCATAGCAGTAATACTGAATGGGTCGGCTGCCGATGCACATCTTTTCGTAACATGTCATAAGGGACTCTCCAACGAACTTATCATGATTGCGGTGCTTATCGAATTTTTTCGCCACAGTAGAACACCTTGCCTCTGTCGGACACTTTTGGTAGTTTGGCATTAGCGGACAGCCATGGTCGGGGTGGTTTGTCCACGAAGAAGTAGCTTGAGAACAGGAGCCCGAGTCTATTTGAAGACGGTTTCGTTTGCGTAGTAAACACCAAGGATCACAATTACGTGGCGACAAGGACCAACCAGATACGGTTTTCTTAAGTATTTTCATGTTTAATTGCGTGTAATAATCATTTAGGGGAGGGAGACAAGTGGTGGTTTCTAAAATTGTTTTATCAGTCAACAAATCAGGTGTCGCCTGATAAGTGCAACCGCAGGATGCAGTCAAACAAGGCCTTTTCGTAGCTTTGGATTTTGTAACTGGAATTGATGCATTATCATGGCGGTTCTTAGACTTGAGTTTTCTTTGCTTTTCAACACAATATGGACGGGAAGACAAGTCTTTTATTTCTGCCTCAGGAATGTGATTACATGGTGGATTTAGGCTTTCAAAGTTTGTGACTTCTCCAGTGCAACAGGGAACTGGACATCCCGAGGGGCTAGTTGAACGATTTTTCACTCGGCTCGTGCTTCCTTTTGTTTGTCCTGTTGTTGTTTCAGTCCGTGGTGACTCTAAGTGCTTGAAACTTTCTGTACTCGTTTGTGAGGAGCATTCAACAGCTTTCTTCTTTGTCTTATCATTTTCTAACTTCAATGTACGAGCTTGTTCCATTCGGTGATGTGCACGCTGATGAGCAGTCATAGACAACGTCGAATCGTTCGAAAAGCATCTGCAACAAGATGCTGTTCGAGATGGGCAGGAAGTGGAGACATCTACTTTCGAACTAATCGTTCGCTGGCACTTTGAACGTGCCTGTTCAACTTGTTTCTGGGGAAGCTCTTCTAGCTTGTCCACACAAGAGCTCTTCGTGTTCTTTGAACTAATTGACGATGAACGAGAAGACGAATGTTTTGGCTTCAGTTTCACCCCACTCTCGTATCCCACGCAATAAGACCCGGTTTTCTTCACTTCCTGTTTATTAATATCTGGCTGCTTGATAAGGGGCAGAGTGCAAAACGGGTGACAACGATCATTGCGAGTAGAATCAGTGACGAACGTCTTAACTGTTTGAGCGTGATCCACAAGAAGAGCGGTTTCAAATAGCTTGGGTTTCGTTTCTTCAAGATTTTTCTTATTGGAAACAACTCTGTTAAACGATGTATACGAATCAGAACTTTTGAAGCTATTCTGACCAGCGCATATTTTAGCCTTTGTTGAGTCGCTATGCGATTCAACAAAGCCACCTTGTTCGACAGTGCCCGCTTTGTGAGAAGGGCACCGCTCGCTCATACATGAACACCGTGCAGTACAGCATGTCCCTGATCTTAGTATTACAAAATCCGAGGAAAATTTCCCAGCCTCCAGTTTCGTCTGAATCTGGGAGGTAGCAAACTGTCTGTTAGAGGTTTGTACAACCTGAGGAGTTCTAGTCATCTGCTCACCCTCCTTGTGTTTAGGGCGACAAATAGAACGGCGGCCTTCTGGTTTTGTAACTGATTTGCAATCAGGACTCTCATGCACAATTGCAGAGGACTCCGCCTGACTGCTTGTGGTTGTACATGTTGCATAACAGGTGCAAGAGTAAGCAGTAAGTTTACACTCACATGTGTTCGATTTGCCTTCTGTGCTGTCCTGTTCCCTTGATATTTTCTGTATTGCATTATCCAGCGGTTCTTCCGAAATGGTGTTAGCAAGTGATCTCGTTGAGTCCGATTGCCTCATTTTGACAGGATCGTTTGGATGGCGGTAGCAGAATTCACCCTGCGGAACAGGAGGTGACTTGGCAGATGAGGCAGAAGGATCGGTGGACGGTAACTGCTCATTCGGGATATGAAGTACCTCTTCCAACATCGAGGCTGATTTGCGGCTACTGTCTGACTTGTGTAAGTTCTCCGTAATACGATCTGCAGTCAATGACCCACCGGCAATCTGCAACCCTGAATTTTTTTCATCAATCGAAGCCAAGTAGGTGCCAGTCCTAGAAGATTTTACTCCAGACTCTCCATGAGTGTCTAAGCCTGGAACAACACATGTGCACCCACAAATGGCTCTCGAAGTCTGGCAATTTTCCTGTTTGCTACATCTTTTCACGTATGAAGTCTCTTTAGGGACAATTTCATACTTGCATCCACATTGAAGTGTCGTGATTTTATACAGTTGTTTGCAATAACATTTATTCCTTTTACTTTTTTGCTTTTCTGGTAAAATCACAGGATTTCTTAAATCGTCACCACCAGATCTTGAATCTGAGGGAGATTTATCAGATGATGTAGTTTTTGAAATTGTTTTGTCAATTTTCCAATCGGTCTCTGAAGAACGAATGGACGATTGTGTCCGACTGCACTCCTCGTTGAACTCGATACTCGCTCGTGATGAACTTCTTCTCCTAATGATCACCTGCTGATCAGAACCGGAATTAGTTGGTGTAGTGTTACGACTGTAGCTGCTGGTTGTATGTGATCTAATTGAATTTTGGGAAGGTTTACCCGTGGCGAGGCGGGCATTTAAATCTGTTTCCTTCGGGTTTTTGACATTGCTCTTAATCGGGGGTGCAAAATTGGGGATTGATAATGCTGCCAAACTGTTTCCCGTTCGACACAAACATTTGGTTTTGGGCCTCTTACCGGTGCCTTTTGTCAGCTCTACAATAGTCGCTTTGGCACGCCCACGACAACGATTTGGACCAGCCACAGGGAGTTTGTAGAAATGATCTAGACTTGAACATTTCATCACAGAATGGACGATATCGTTGATAACAGAAGTGTCCGTTGCAACAGCTGCAGGGTCTACATGAGGTAGGCACTTCATGATTTTGTTCGCGGATGGACAGTCAGCTGATTGTCCCGAATGAACGGAACATGGTAATAGCAGCAAAACACATATAGGATTAGTTGACATATGGTGAGAATATTCATGGGAATTTTTAGCCTTATTTGAATAGTTTATTATTGTTTGATCTGGTTCCGCTAGCGGGATAGACTGAGCGCGAAAAGGCGAAGTCGGTTTTCGACGGTTAGATAGTGCGCCTGAATCAAACGTCTGATCACACGGGTAAATCTTTTCAGTATTAAGGGTTTTGCCTTCTGCATTGAGGTAACTTTTCTCCTCATTGTGGTTCTGTCTTTTTGAGGCGAAGCAACGCTGCGTTGGAAGTTGTATTTTTGACTGCAAGTCGAGGAATGTTGAGACTGGGGATCGCGATGATCTTCTCTCGGTAACACTCTGTGTGGCAGGCGAACAGTCTTTAAATTTTAACATTTTTACCAAATTGGAATTTCTTTTAGGCAACGCACCGATAAGCTGTCCCGAAGAGGCAGATGTCCGTCTTGCTTGAATCATCAAACCATGAAATGACAAAGTAGGTGATTTCGTATTGGGACACGCGTTGAATTGTGAGTTAGATGGATACGCGGTGTCCTTCTGACACATGGAGCTGCTAAACTCCGGTTTAATGAGAAAATGTACCTTATCAGACCGACAAGTCATAAGATCACTGCGATTTGTTTTTAAGGCACCAGTGCTATCGCCCATTCCAGTGAAACATTTGAACCGTTTACTTGAACCAATGTTCGCGCCTGAACTCGGACGTTTTGCGGAGAGTGATGAGTTACGATTTCGTCTACTACTAATCTCATCAGTTAGTCTACCACGGGCGGAGTCTTGAACTAAAGGCATAGAGGATAATGAAGAATGGGACGTTCTTCTACACTTTATGGATTTTGATTTCATGCCCAAAGAAATGTTCCTGCAGTTGTTTCCATTTTGTTCTTCATTTAGTAGGGGAACTGACCAAAATGTCGGTTGTCCATCGTGACTTTTCTCTGCACTGTGGCTTACGTGTTTCGTACATGCCGACCAGTAGTTCCATGTAACTCGTGGAAGTTTTCTGAGATAGCGGTTATCATAAACGCTTGTGGTTATATGACGTAATTTCGAATCGCGTGAAATGCCCATGATCCGAGTCCACCTTTGTTCCCAAAGATAAAACTCTTGGGTATAATTGCTATCTCTTGCTTGTTGATTGTGCAGTCCTGAAAGTTTATTTCTTATCAAATAGCTAGTTGTCAAAGTACTTTCAATACCCTTCAATCCTTGATATTGTTGCGGATAATCGGAAAGAAAAAAACTTGATGTCCCCTTCAATTTGTAGGATATTACAAATGATTTATTTGCCTTTACACAAGAAGCTTTCGAACTAGTTGAGTTCACTTTAACGGGTAGGTTCTGCAAATGAACTCCAAGTTTCTTCCAAGAATGGCAACCATAAATTGTGACTTCTTCGAATTGTTGCCGATCATTCCGAGGAGGCTCCATCTTGAAGTCTGCATAAATATGTAGGAAAGGGTGCCTTTCAGTCGTACTTTCATATACGGTTTTACAGTCAAGGAAAGGTTTAACATCTCCAACCCCGGAACCAAAATATTTCGTTTTATATAATTTTATGAGTTGCAGATCGTCACGAAACTTTGGTAATGCGATGTGACATCCATAATTTCCCGAAAATAAGTTTCTGAAGAGCCGACGTTGCAGTGAACGATGTGAATGATATGAGTTCATTTGTTTTTTATTTGCCTTCAGTTGCCAAAAAAAGTGAATTCTGTTAGGAGCAGACATCTCGACGCTATGATTTAACGTTTGTGTTGGCACTATCGTGGTCCAATCGTCATCCAAGTGCGAAGTGACGTAAGAAACAGAACTTCGTATCGGATCGATACCGTGTGCTGTTGATCCGATCGGATCGAAAGACGTTGACCTAGGTTGCACGTCAAATTTATCCCCATTTTCATTCTGATAATTACGATGACTCAATTTTGTCATTGCAACTGGAACGGTTGGGTTAGCCTCTTTTTTCAGATCAGTTTTATTATTGGTACACCTTGCCTCCGCTGATTTTTCACAAAGCCGTCGTTCATGATGAGAATCGTAATTTCTCCTATTCATCTGGTTCCCGCAAGCAGAAACAAAATTAATACTGTACACTTCCAACCAACTCGTAGGACTGCAGCCTACTATTTCGACATTTGGCTTTTCTTGTGATGTAATCAGATGTTGAATGTAGTGTTTTTCGTTATTTTCATGTGAGCTTTGAACAGGTTTATTATCCAGTGTATACGGCGACTTAAAACCGTCATTCAGATTACGTGCCTCAAATGAATCACAATCCTTACTTGAAAATAAGTTTATCCATTGTTTGCGGTCACTGTTGTCGGTAACGGAATTTTGATTTACAGTTAAATTTTGTGTATCACTCACCCAAAATTCTTTTTCAACAATCATCCGTGGTTTTGCGACATCACCACCTTTTTCGTGTCTGTACTCTACTTCCACGCGATCGACAGTGTGTGGTATACCCATGTATCCCGCCGAAAGTTTGACATTTTCACATTCACGATACGTATGATATTCAGAACATTTTTCTGACACTGATGGTTTGAAATTAAGATGGCCCAAAGTCATATTAGCAATTCTATCTGGAGAAGAAAACACACTTGTTGGTGAAACATCAACTGTTTCTCCTCGAGTCCGTCCCTCGTTTAATTCCTTAGATGGACTTGATAATTTGGAATGAATGTCTAATGTTATTCCACATTTTTCATCACCTTTGACTTTCTCCGATAAGTCAGTTTGAGGACAATATGCAAAAGAACCAGCTTCTTCACTTGTTGTGTGGTAATACGTGTCAGTGCATAACCAGGCAAACTCTTGCTCCACACGAAGCAAATCGTGCGTATCATCACAAAACTTTCCAAGTCGTTTAACCAGCTGACGATCAATGAGTTCGGCTTTTGACTTTTCAGCAATTTGATAGTTATCCCTCGAGTTTGACTTGGCCCCAAATGAACACTGTGTGTCCTGAACCCCGTGATTTAGATCAGAATTGGTACCGATGCATACGAGTTTGGGTTCCGGAGCGGGCAAACTCGACGGCGTAATGATTCGATCACGCGAAAGTGGAGTTAAACATCCCGGCACGAAATGTTTGAAAGAAGATCCACCTTTCACAGTTTTCTTAAGGGACCGATGGGTGAAGGCTTTGAGGCAATTTCCACTACGTTCACGTTTTTTAAACAACCATTGAATAACAAAGACGTACATCTTATACGCTTGTTTTCTCGACTGGTCATAAAACTTTTCTTTGTTGCGTTTTTTAAAATATTGCTCCCAAAGTGTAGATGACTCAGGTGCATGGCTTCCCGATGGTGTGTGCTTGTACAATAGATTCGCCTTGTTAGCTAGTAATCTTTGACCTAGGACAAAAATTGTATGTAGCGCTATCCACTCCAGTTGGATGAATTCTTCGGATTTCTCAGCTAACGAATACCAATACTCTTTGGAATTTTGATTCAGCCATTTAGGACGAGTTAGTCGAGAAAAGATACAAGCATGATTACTTGAAAGCAATACACTATGCGTGATTATGCCTCGTATTTCTGTTCCGAAATACCGATTCAGAACACGCAATATGTCATAAAGACTGGCCTGAACACTGGCCAATTTAAATAATGAGCGCAAAGTGTGACAGAAAGATGTAGACAGGCATGAATCAACGATTTTTGTGATAGTGTTTGACCAACAGTTCACCACTTGATGAAGAAGATTTAGTTTTGAAGTCTTAATTGTACTTAAAAGATCAGTGGGCCACCTAGAGTTCATTGTTACGTTTAAATGCATACCAGTAGACTTGGGCGAGGAACCTATCTCACTGTCTAAAATCTTCTCTGTTTTGTGTCTTCCAGGAGTGAAAATTGGACCCACAGCAGTACAGAGGAATAAACGATCTGGACTCTCAATCCAATGACAAGAGTTTGTGGTTTTTCTGTCTTTATCCGCTTCATACCAGGAGCATATCTCAAGCAAGGACTCCACAACGTAATCAAACTCGTGTGTTCGATTGAGAGAAAAGTGTAGAGTACTTTTGTTAGGCCCCAGTAGCCCAGTCTTAGGATCTTCATAACTCATCCCCAGTAGCTGGCTTGAGCCATTTCGGTCGATCAATTTTTGTTGATCACATTTGTTCTCATTTGCTGATTGTAATAAAGATTTAATTTTTGACACTTCCTTCGAAGGTGATACTGTCTGCCTGAAAGGGACGCATACCGACGAGATCTGACTCGCACCTTCCAGCGTGGTATCATTCAGCAAATGCAAGGACTCTTCCGAACTGGGAGTTGGGCCTGGGAACGATAACGATGCGGAGCTTGTGTATTCAAAAGAAGGGCTCAAGTCAGACCCTTGTACTGACTGATCCTGTCTTCTCAAGTCCAAAAGTGGATGTAAACCTGTTTCTTGAGTTGCTGGTCGATAAGTAAAACCACTCTCACTGGCTTGTTCTTGAATCATAAAACCCTTGGAGTTTTCCGTAAAGATATTCAAATGATTTCGTCGCTTAATTGGTCCTTCTGTATTTTCCGGATCTGCTTTGGATATATTCCGTATTGTTAGATTATCTTTTAGTCTGGTATCTTCTGTTTTTGAAATTTGTTGATAGACTGTATTTGACAAAACAGAAAGCAAAGCGTCCGATTTAACGGACAATATGGCCTCCTTGTCGGGATTACTTAATAATACTTTACCGTTCTGTGAGCCGTGGATAAGATCATAAGGCGCTGTTGAATTGAGACCCACTTTTTCTGAAGGGTATTGAGCCGAAAAATCCTTTCGAATCCAATCAAAATCATTTTTTGGTGAGCACGATTTTGAGAAATCAAGGAATTTCAAAGGTACTAATATCGATCCATTCATCCGTGGGATGATATGGGCTAATGTTTTGCACGTTGGATCACTTCTAGATCGATCTTCCAAATCTGCAAATATTATTGGAATCTTGTTGCTTAATTTGTTCTTAGTAGAATTGTCATTTGGCTCTAAATCGGACATGATTTCCATGGGAACACTGTTAGAGATTCTAGTATTGTGGTCACTTTGATTTGCGGATCGGATCGGAATTTCTTTTAATTCGCATTGTGTTGTGCCAGAGGCTGCTTCATAGGCATTCTTTTTTTCACTTGCAACCCAAAAATAGTTCTTGCTTTCCTGATCCCAGATGAGCTTTTGTTTTTCAGAAGTTCCCAGAGAAGGCACATGCCTAATGGCCATCTTTGAAGAACTGCTTTTATCTTTGTTTCGAATGTTCCCAATTTCCAGGTATGATGGCCGATGAAAGTCTCGAGTATCTCGCCGAATCCAACCTTCGAAATGTTTACAGTTAATATCGTGCTTGTATCGCGTTTTTTCTTCAGGTTGAGATTGTTCACTTTGAACATTACATGGAACAGCTAATGGATTCTGAATATGGAAGACGGATTGCTGTGCTTCAACATCTGCTACCATCGTTTTGCGTAAAACTTGAGTCGATTTCGCCGGAGGGATCAATTCTTTGGACGAATTTCGAGTGTGCATCAACGGTTGAAACAGTCCACTATCCATTTCTGTTGCAGGACGTCGTTTGGCACGAATAGTTTCCTCCAGAAATGAAATTTTTTCTGGTTTAATCGAGCACAAATACCGTCCATCTCCAAGTCGGCTTTTATCGAATCTCGTATCACTGATTAGCCTGGTTAGTTTGTCTCCGTTGAATTCTACTTTTGCGGGTTTAATACTAATTAGAGTAGGCTCACTGCTTTGAACTTTCGATGGGAATTTATCGAAAGCCGTTTCTCTTTCACGTCCCATACTAGACGATCGAGTCTGTTCTGGTCGAAATGGATGAGTTGGGGAACTTGCCATCTTTAATAATTTGCTACCCTGAATAGAATAGAATGGCCCTGATGGATAGCTATTTACCGTTTGTAGTTCTTGATGACGAAGGAGGGATTGAGCGTTGGAATCACTGTTTACCAGAATACTTTGTGGACGGCTTATATCCAAGACTTTGCGTTTTTCATCAGCAACGAACCTCGTCTTAGGGGATAAATGAGGGAGTTTGTTGCGAGAAGTTAGGTCTAATTTCGAGTTTGTCAAATACGTCAAATCATCGGGGTGTAACTTCTCAAGCCATCTTGCATCAGTGGTCTTTCCTGTTTCCTGAATTGTACCAGGACATTTGTGTAAATTTGCTTTATTTTTTGAAGCTCTGGGGCAATCTTTGTGTTCACATATATCACAATTTGGATAGCTTTTACGCAATAGCATTTGTGCTTCTGCCACACCAGAAGCAATCCGAATGCGAGGAGAAGTGCGCATGTGGTGATAACGCCTGACCCCAGATGGGGAAATATTGATACGATTTGATTTCACTAGTCGTTCAACTTGACGTTCATAGACCATTTGGTTGAATGCAATAGTTGGTTTTGTGTAGTGCGGCTCTCTCGCAACTAGTTCGCGTTTCTTATCTAAACTTTTCTTACCTTCTGAGGCCGGAGTCCGTCTGGCGTAAATTTTGGATTCCCTGGAGTTCCTTTGGTGGAATCTGGTCCCAGGCGTATCACGGGTTCTCAGTTTCTGTAGTTTTTCTCGAGGCACGCTAAAACAGTGCCGAGTATATGGCTTAATCCTTTTGGTGGATGCGAGATAACCATAAGCTCCACTTTCATTGGAGCCCGTCTCTGTATTAAAAGAACTCTGAGATGTGGGTCTTTGACTGCCTTTCTTCATGCGAGAATGGGAACTCATTGGCTGTTCGTTATCTCCACATCGATCGTCATGACCAGCCTCGCACCAATGGTCTGTCCCATGAAGAGGCACGGTACCGACAAACAGTGGTGGTTTTTTGGTACTCCGGGCAATATTTCCGGTTTTATCTAAAACGTGACAGTAGAAATCACTCAGCGAACCAGTCATATTGAGTTTAACCACAACCGGAGCCCAAACTTCATCTCCTACTTGAATGTTATTGATATTCCGTTGATGTAATTGATATCCTGTCATATTTTGCAACGGTTTTCTCACTGTGTGCATCATATATCCTGTTTGCACCAGAAGTCCTCGAGAAATTAAATGAGCAAACGAGTGAACTTCATTGTTTAAGTACAGATTCTTATTAGGTTTGACTGGAAACGGAAGGTTGATGACCACATTTTTCAAATAGATTTGCAATATGGATGTGGGATGATCTGTTGGAAGTTGTTGATTCCCGAGCCAAGGACATTGTATCTAAATGAAGACAAGGTAAAATTACGTGTTCAAGATGTCAGCTCGAGGCAGAATCCCATCAGTGGAGTACCTTATTGGGGACGTTTAAATCAAATGATATAAAATCGCAAATCAGAATTTGCCTAGAAAAGCGAGCCAAATCGAATTCTCGTGATTCACCAAAGGTAGGCTGAGAAAGGAACTTCCATTACTGTTTCACCACCATACTGCTATAATAATGTCACTAGACCGTTGACCATATTATTCTACGGAAATATCGTTCCCGACTTGGGGAAACCATAAATATGTGGCCAGTGCTGCAATCCTAACTCTCACCTAACAAATTAGGGCAAATGGGCAATGATATATACAGCTTAGTTCATTCAGAAGAGGCAAGGGAATAAAATTTCTCTTGAAGAAATGATCAAACGAAGATAAGATGTAATTCGTATTAGTTGGGACTAAACGGTTCCGAAACTAAAAAGCCACCCCACTAATGTGATTCCGTACGTAAAGGCAGAATAAAAAAGAACGCTTCCTGATGGGGTTGCTATCGGACAATGCTTTCCGCAAACACAAATCCGGACTAGCTGTGGTCACAATTGATACATAGTCATCTTTCCAATAGTGTTCACGTAAATACAAACAGGTCGTTTTTGCAGCTATGATCGCTGATCGTAAGTATTTCGTCACCATCCAAGGTGGCATTATCCGTGCGTAGGTCGTGTATCGAGATCCCCTAGAACTTTTGTGCGATGGAAAAATGTACCGTTCTGCTGTTATCTTTATTTTTCTCGATATCTGACCTATTTTCCGTAAGACTGATACCCATAATTTGAGGAACTTTTCAAGGCGGAACCGAGAACCTAAACTTGATTTTGATTGGCAAATCAGTGCGTATCCAGCCCTGGTAGTTCAATCGAGAAGAGAATTTTATCCACGATTATTGTCGGTCTCAAGAAAAATAGGTCTAGCAGGGGAGAACAAGGGGGGGATGAGTCAACTATATAGCGAACTATCGTCTCAAAACGACTACCTAAACAGGTCTGATAGACAACCTGTCAGTGTTCATGTGAATAAGACTAGATAACTGACGATGTAGCATTTGTGACAACAGCGAGTCAGGACCCATGCCACTTTAGAGGAACCCACGGAACGGCTGCACCGAAACGAGTAGCATTCGTTTAGCTTGTGTATTGCATTTATATTTAGCCTGCGGTAAGTTGTGCATGAATTCAACGGTACACTACCTACCAGTCATAGCAATTTTATTCTTTTCCCAACCTGTTTGGACTGGTTAGGATGTTCATGGTTTTAAGTGCATCACGCGATTACAGTATATAATCCTGTGAAACATCTTAAACCTTAATATTTAACCACAATGTGAGTGAGTCATTTCAAATCTCCAAATGTCCAGTTAAAAAGAAAAGCGGCTAACTATACGAATGTGGAGGAAGATGAGTCAAAGCACAGTTTATCCACAACTTGAAGTTAATCTGCAACAATGATTCAAGCAGCAGATGACGGCTGGAGGCATTTCGACAGAGGTTAGTCAAAAATTTCTGCAATCATAGTAGATTATTTGGATGCATCAACTTTAATCGGTTTGTTACCAGTGATTTTTCTAAAAAGTCGATGACAGATTTTGTTCATCACAGGATACTTTGGGAAGAGTGTTGAATGAATACTTTTAACTCCAAACATCCACTAAAAACCTTCTATTAAATTGGGACCAAACGTTCGTTCGCCTTTGATAGGGTTGGGAACAACCGCGAATTCAGAAAATTGCGTTGTTATAGGTTTACACTTTCTTACTTATTTAGTTCATTATCCATCAACAGGAAATCAAGTGCGTTACAAACTAATGATGCTAGAATGACCACTACGTTTTCGATGTGGCTTACTTGATGGGCCCGCCGTTTCGGGTATCAACTGCAATATCTATTTAAATACTCCGCTGATTAAATTCTCATCGATGAATATAAGTATTCTGTAATCTTAACAGAACTTTTACGAAAAAAATTATACGAAATGGGCGTGAATTGATGCTACCCCTACATCGTTTGTGTTAAAACCAAACTACGCTGTTCTCGCAATGACGAACCGCGATCGGCGAGTCATAGTCAGTTAACCTGTGGTCTCGTTCCGACACCACCGCCAGGATGAGATCACGCTATCCCACTGGTTAGTAGCGACAAGTTGATTCCAGCGGATTTTATGAAAACAGACAGTCACACCGTGTAAATCATACAGTCCGCCAACAAACAAAATAATCTGTCTGAGTTTCACAACGATGCGACTAAGTCAGTTTAAAGGCCATCAAGCAAGACTGCCTAATCAAACGGGAATCCGGAGAGCCAGTGACGAAGAATCAGATGTGCATTCTTTAAATTTATGAATACCTTAGCCTATTCTTAACAAAGCAAAATTTGTGACAGCTCGGCAGGGGTACTGGTGCTTCAGGAATAGGGAGCTAATGGTTGCTGATTGATTACTAGTAGTGATTTTTAGATAGATAATCGAGGACTATTTATCTTTTACAATATTAAGAAAGCCAGCTAACAAATAAAACAGTTAAGACGGCAATTTACTGAACAAGGTCGTCGGAGAAACTACCAAGGTGTGGACCAAATGGACGATAGTTGTGCCTTTGTCATCTCTCATTCGTTGCGACATCCTCGATAAGAGGCACAAGTGTCTTGGTCTCACTGAACCATTTGATCCAACAGATTCATTCATTTCTCCGTTTAACAGCTGAATACCACTGCGTTTATGTTTGAGTAAAAATGAATTGCAAAGCTATTTTTCCTTATACTTATTGAATCTATTACTTCATATCAAAAAGTAATGGTACATAGTCTCATTAATTCGATGGTGATATTTCCATGTCACTGTTTGAATACGATGACTAGTGGCGAGTTTTTGCTACGAGTGCCGGAAGACTACGCTGATTCGAATGGGTGTTAAACAAACACACGGGATCCCCCAAAGTACACCGTTCACGAATGCAATTAGTAGTTCAAACATTTTTTGGAGTGACCCCTTCATAATGCTTTTGCCATTTGAATGATATTTGTCAGTACACATGCTCCCATTTTAGTCCATAATATTCACTCATGATCACTGCATTGAAGATGTTAAAAAACGTGAAAAAAATTGTAGATAGGAACAACCCCAAGACATGAAACAGTGCCGAAAAGAATTCTGAACACCGAACCTGGGAAGTTCTAGGGCTAATAACGTCTCCAGTGTCCTTCTCAGGCTAGCTAAAGTTGAAGGAAAACTGTTTTGTTAACCGTGACGTGTTAAGCTTCCTAACTGAAGTGCATGAGATCAACCCAAAGAGTAGTGGTGGGAATTTAGCGACATGACCGAAGACTGCAATCACCAGAAAAGTTACTTCAAAATTGCCATTCATTAAAATGGGTTTGATTTTTCATTTACCTGACCACTAAGACGATAATGCTGGTAAATTACAGCAGATATCAAAAAATTGAAATCAGAAAAATGTTTTGTAAAGACTACTGAAGTGAAAGTTAGCGTCTGAAGATATTTGATTTTGTTATTTTTGATAATTATTTGATTGTCACCCGTGAAATCGTTGCTTGTCTAATCCCGTTCCGTCGAGCAGTCTGATCATTTGTCAAATAACCTTTTTGGACAAGAATCTCCTGAGTTGTTGCCAACGCTTTAGTTTGAATATCAAGACAGTCATTAACCTGTTCAAATTATTAAGGCCGTAAATTGTTTACCAATCAATTTTATTTACTAATTCACTGCTTTTGATTGTCCTAATTTGTACCGAACCGTGTATACGCGAAAAGGACAGTTTTATTAGCAAGAAGATTAAATTTGAAACAAACGATAACTGAGTTCCACTTAACTGAAGCACGGGATGTTTCTTTTGAAAAACATTTGCTGTCGCAATTTCTTTGAGGTAACATCGACCACCAATTCAGGCACATTCTAGTAGTCGGTTTACAAGGCAAACGGATAGCATTAGTAAGCTAGCCGTGGTTAGTTCTAAGCTAACGATGAACACGAATACAATGGCCACGCTGACACAATTTTACCATTGACTGTTTTGTGCTCGTACAATGACAAGTAAAGTTCGAAGGACTTCATTTGCACTGGTTTATTATTTATCATATCATGCCCGCTACTCGTTTAGATAATACTTATGCATTATATGAAAAATTAGATTAAAATCTAGGAGTAAATCCATCTTAGGAACCAAAGGATTCAGATTATTTGTCTACTAAAAGTGAATGAGTACTTAAAGTTAAGGAAATTCGACGAGTTTTTCATTTCTTTGGTTTGGACCGAAATAATTGGAAAAGATTTTCTAGATTTTGAGACCACAAAACTGGGTTTAATTAAGATTAGGTTTCAAATAAATTCATTCAAATAAGCTCACATATTTTTCTTGCTTGAAATTTTCAAACGTGATACATTCAGTAGAATTACCTTCGAATAACAACAGACAAGGTGATATATACTACGCAACCCGGGACTCTCGTCCTCCTAGTGAAGAATATTGAAACGCTCCGCCATACTACTAACTAACTTGGTGATATTTCTTTGTTACTCTTGTTTTCCCTTGGACCCATAAAAGGAAACACTACAGTGAATTCATCGCTATTAGATAAACAGAACATAGTTTTACAAAATTAGAGAACAATCGAAAGGAATAGGAATGAAAATTGTGCCGGTTCTCACGAAAGAAATGATCAGTACATTCGAAGTATCTCGAGTGTTCGATATTTCCGCAACAATCATTTAGGCACAGAAATCGGGGGTGATTTTCTGTCTGACATAGGCAGGGCTCTCAATGAACGTGAGTCGTCAAAGCAGCATTTGTCAGCGCTCAACGGTGTAGTACATGTCCGTGAAATTTCCCTTCAGATATAAGATTCAAAGTACCCCCGAGGTTCAAGTTACTGTTATTTGTGGTATTCCCTCGAATGTTCATAAAAGCTGCATTGTTCACTTGTTGTTTGTTTAGTCCTCATTATATGACATTCTTCCTCAGTCTGATTTTTGGAACTAATAGCAGTTGATTGTTGTAATTTTAAACCATCAAAATTTACTTGGGCAGTAATAATCATTGGTTTATCAAATTTATTTGAACCATTACTATGTGTTTTTGCATTGTTGGACGAATGCATTTCCTCTTTGGATTCATTTTGTTCAGTAGATGACGCAGAAAAATTTTGTCGTTGTTCAATCCTTTTTCCAAGTCTTTTTTCCGACTCAAACATGCCATGGGGATTAGATATTGGTTCAAATGTATGCGGAACTTCGGACGTAGATTTGTCTAAAGCTCCACGATAGGGTCCCATAGACCATGGCCAGAATCGAATCTGAGGTCCACTAGGTGCAAAACCATTCGGAAAATACAGCGCTTGGTTAGGATACGGAATGAAGGGTGGATAACGTTCATAATCTGTTTGACAGGCATAACCATAATTGCTAAAATGTTCGGACGCCGCATTTGACAGGTCATAGAATGCGCGAATACGAGCCGGCGAAACAACCGGAGGCAATATTTTCAACACCCATGGCGAACCTTGTGATTTGGTTTTCATGGCCTCAGCAACAGTTTTCGATGGCAGGCGAGCTATTGCAACAAGTTGATCTCTTTCATCAGAACTTAGCCCATCGAACGGCATTGAGCTTAATCTACTCAGCAGTTCTTCCATTGAAGATGTTCTGTATAAATTGCCATCGAGATTTCCTGGTGAGTTATAGGCTGTGTCATCAACTGGGCCATTCAATGTTAGAAGGTAATTCATTTCTCTGCGTTGTTCTTCCGTCAACAAATTGGGTTGCTGAGCTAATAGCCAAGCCAATCTAGCTTCTTGAGTGTGAGTGCGACGTGGACGAGTTGTATATGCATCGTTACAAAAGAGTAGTTTCAACTCTTCGAATAACTTGAGGTCCGCAGGAGACAGCTCATTCAACGGTTGAGATGCCAGCCAGTAAAACTTTTCTTCCAAAGATGGTGTTCGTACTAGATTTTTTGGAGGAAGTTTCGACAGATATTCCAACAATTCCCTATCTTCGTCCGTCAATTCTTCGTATGGCTGTGACTTTAATTGGCATAACTTTTCTTCCATTGTTTCTGTTCGGCGCACAAAGTTACCGCTTTTGTAAAAGTCTAACAGGACTTTTGATGGCTGACTGTTAACTAGTAAATCAGTCAATGTTTCATTTTGTTCTTGATTCAATTTATCGGGAAATCCAGAGATTAATTGTTGAATTTCTTCTTGCTCCGGCTTAGTCCGTAGTCGAACATCATCAGATAAATTCTGAGGAAGTTTGTTTAATCGAGTCAATAGCGCTTTTTCCTCATCCGTTAATTCGTCGTACGGTTTGGAAAGTAGATGAGCCAGTTTGACTTCCATTGAAGGCGTTCGAGTTGACCCTTCGGGTGGAATTGGTCGCGTTTCTTTTAGTAGTTGACGCAGTCTCTTGTGTTCGTCTGGTGTCAGCTGATCAAAAGGACGACGAAGCAGGTCGTTTAGTTCTGCTTCCATGGAAGAAGTTCGGAAATGTCGAAAACCGCCTTCTGGTAATTCACCAGGAATTTTGTTCAAACGACTCAACAATTCCTTTTCTTGCTCTGTCAACAAGTTGTACGGTTTTGCCATCAACTGTTCGCGTAAAATCTCCATTGATGTATTCCTGTGTTGCATATCATGTCCCAGATCAACAATCGATTGTTGCAACATTTGTGTTTCCTCATCTGTCAACTTTTCAAACGGTTTCGCTATGAACGCATCAAGATTCTTCTGAGCTTCCGACTTGTTGCTTAATAAATCAGCGCACCTCTTTCGCTCTTCCGGGCTTAGTGATTCATATGGTTTGGAAAGCAGTTGTTCCAGTTCTGCTTGATCCTTTTTTGATCTGCCTGAACGGTATTTCCCTAACTCTTTCGTCAACCGTCCCATAGTTTCTTTCTCTTCTCTCGTTAAACTTTCGAAAGGCTTGAAGCGTAACAATTTTAGCTGCTCTTCCATATTTTTCTTGGTTTCAGAAACAGTTCGTCTCTCGTTATTCTGTCGTTTATCTGCCGGTTTATTAATTGACTTTTTGAGTGTTTGTTTTTCATTCGGGCTCAACGCATCTGATGGATTGGTCAATAAAACGTTCACCTTAGCTTGATCCTTCATTTCTTCCGCCGGGCTACCCTGTCTAAACTCGGCAGTCAAATCGGATGGTGCGAATTTCTCTCCTAGCCCAAGACCATCAGAAGGCTTCTTTAATAATGGATTTAACCTAGCTTTTTTTTCATCAGTAGGTATGTCGATTTCATCTGTGTCTTGATTAAGCAGCTGAATAAGCTGTTTTTTTTCTTCCATACTAAGACTTTCAGGAGGTCGCGATATAAGTGAGTTAAGTAGAGCCTGATCTTTGGAATTGTCTAGGATTTTCGTTGCGCCCAAATCCCTCATTGACATTTCTAGTGTACGCTTCTCTTCTGGGCTCAGGCTGTCGTATGGACGAGACAGCAAGGCTTCCATTTGTACCTTCTTTCGTTTTATTGTTTCTAACTCATTTTTGTCAGGTTGCACTGGGGGGCCGGTCGATTCTCTTAATCCAGGTGGAATTAATCGGACAAAAGAGTAGACCGAAGTAAACTGGTTAAACCTAGGATCCATCATCGGATAACCACAATAAGGCAGGACGTATGGTGAAAAATAGAAGCCACCTTGACTGCCCGCGAGCATGAACGGTGCCGTCTGGTCAACTCCATCGCACCTAGTGGTCGTCGGATATCCTCCTTGAGTCATACGAATCATACATTCCACAGAACTAGCTGCGTCTTTTGAGTCTGTTTGCAGTCCCCCGGTTTCCACTTGGTAGCTAGGCCCTCCAGGCTGTTGTGAGTTTAGTCCTTCTCTAGCGTTTCCTTCGACCATCCTTGGGTTGCGATCACAGGACATTAGAGGGAAGAAAGGCAAGGGCCATTGTTGAGCAATCCAAATTCCAATTTCTGCATTAAAAGGCATGAATAATGGATAAGAACAGGCCCCAATTCCTGGTTGGGGATTACCAAAGGGATTTGGAGCTCGAGGGATAGATACTCCCGGATCGAATAAAACTGGGTTTGTCGAAGGGGATGAAAATGGTTTGTTTTGGTTGGGTCTTTGACCGTCTGATCCAAATGGGACGTCTACAGGAGCTGATCCATTGTTATCCTTCCCTTGGGAAGCGATCTGATTGCCAGTTTGAATCTTGCCATTCATTGTCGACAAACCTTCTGCTATTTTTTTGTTCTCATCTGAACTGTCAAAAAAGCCTTCAAATCCCTGCATTTGTGGGACCCTTCCACTAGCATTTTTGTCATCAGAAACGGGTAAACGCTTCTCTAACACGGAAAAAGTATTACGTCCGGCGGCGTCAGTGCGCATGGTTTTAGGATGACTACTTTCAAATGCTGCTAACGAATTTTGCATTCGATTGCTGCCAATTTCAGACGTCGGCAAAGATATTGAATTTGTGTCAGGAATTCCGGCTTCTGAGTGGGAAAATGATTTACCAAAGTTCATAGGTCCTCCTGCTGCACGCAAACTAGATGCTGCTTCGTCTAAAACCACATGCCTTTTTGGCGGCTCTTTGGAATCAACAATTGATTTGGAATCCCATTTAAATTCAGCTTCGCGAATTGTTTTTGGGCCATTTTGCTCCGAAATGTCTTCTTTAGCTGGTAAGCTGATACTTCTCAAAGAAGCTTGAGAATTCCCTTCGGTTCTATATCTACGCCTTGGATGCACGCCATCCGTAACCATGAACGGGTTGCCCGATTGCCGCCCCAATAAGGAGAAATTCAAACAACTACCTGAATCTAAAGGTTTTTGTTCAGAATTGTCGGATAGTCCAGTACCAATAATTCCACCATCCAGATCAGTCCTATTTCTGGCTTTATGCTCAGGCACGTTTGTTCGTTCATGTCCAATGCTTTTGTTGGTAGACTTAACATATTCTGGTGGAGTCTCCAGTTTTGATTCAAAATCAAATGCACTTGGTTCCAAAATATTATCATGACAGCTAACCGGAGAAATTTTTCGGGTTGAAACAAATGAATGTCTACTTTCTACTGTCTCAGGAATGTCCTTTATATTTGCTGTATGTCTTTCGGATCTGGGAGCATTTTGATAATCGCATTTCCCTGTATCATGAGTTCCCTCTTTGTACACTAATACTGGGCTGTACCAATCGATTTCTCCAGAAACTGAATTGCATCTGTATTGGTTTTGTTGTGTACATTTTCTAAATTGGTCACTAGTAAATTTACTGTGATCAGCAAACTCTAAGTGAGTCCCCGCATTATCATAAAGACAACCGGACGGAATTTCCAAATTCTGCACGTTGGGACCACACTCACTTAATTCTGTAGGATTTTGGATGAGCGAAATGTTTCGCAATTTTTCCACAACCGGAATCATTGTTTTGTCGACCATAGATCTGCAATGAACAGAAGGATTTAGCTTGTCCCGTAACTCGTTTAATGCATCCATAACAACATCCGAGTTTTCAGTCGCACTAAGTTTCCACTCAAAATGACAGTCGTCAGGCGGCTCTTTGGTTGGTATCAGTGTAACCCCGGCAGCAGGTAGGAAGGAAAGCGAGTTTACCGGTAGATTCAACAAAAGCTTACTATGGATTGAATCATCTGTTGATACAGGAGCTGGATTTACATTGGTGTTCACACGCAAATCCTCGGTACTTAGATTTTTCCCAGATGAATGACGCAGTGATCGTCCGTCACTGTACATAGTACGCATAACCGAACTGCTGCGAACTCTACGAGCGATCTCGGTCTTTTTCAACTGACTACGCTGTAGAGGTGTAAAACTGCTAACACTGCGCTGAAAATCCATGATAATTTTATTCAATCCACTATATATGGACCTGGAATCGACTCGTTGTCCCACGTAGACTCGACCGCCTGAAAATCGCTCAGGCTCTGAAGCGTTTAGAATGCTTATCGTCTTCTCTTCATTAAACGGCATTCTTCCTCGAGTTCGATAAAGATTACCACGAGTGATTTTGTGTCTATCTATAACATGTTCTTCACTAATACAATCCGGTGCATCCGATACGCGAGATAGTCTGAATTGTCGACGATATGAACTGAGACGGCATGGTGTGATTTGTGCAGACTGCCTATTGTCATGGGTCGTTTTTGTCTGTGTAAATTTTCTTCCCCCTGGTGATATCCTAGAAGAAGTAGAATACAGCACGTTATTTGCATCAGGACCTAAAAAAATCCTCATGCTTTGCTGAAAACTATGGGGTATTTTTTGCGAATCCATTAACTCATACAAGGAAGGCGTTGATACTGGATGATGAGAAAGTTGTCCAAACCTACGAGGCCAGGCGGAACTTGATTTTCGAGAGCTTAAACGCTTTTTGCGATGATCCTCGGGATCAGAAACCGCAGTACCTGCTTCACTTGCTGATTGTGAGCTACCATAGTGGACGTTTTCCCCGGCTAAAACGGAAGGATGACCGGTGACAAAATCTTGGCTCTTGTGAGGCAGTTTGTGGCTCTTCCCCGAAATGAAATCACCAAATGTTTCCTGTTGCTTGATTCTAAAACTTTTCCCGTTGGGCGCTTCTTTCTTCTTCCATGACTTCACTGGCTCTGTCAGTGTATTTAAAAATGAAGTCATAGTATCTGAAGAGGAACGACTTGACATGCGAACTCCGGGTGAAATCAAATGACTTTTCTCCTGTAAATCGTTAGCTGCGGCGTTATCTGGATGTATAGTACTTTGAATTTTCTTACTTAGTACTTGAGTCTCTGATAAGCCTTGAAATTTATTGTTTGCAGAATTTTCCAATCTCCCGATGACCTGTGAGTAAGGAGCAACAGTTTTATCTTTCCCGCTTAAAGCTGGCAATGTAGAGTGAGCCAACTGAGAAGTTATTTGGACAGTCCTTTCATTTTTCAAATCTAAAATACTTCTCGAGTTGGATAATTCATAGGATGACAGTTTATTCGATTTAGCATGTGACTTAACATTTTCACATTTGTTTGTTTTCCCATCACTTATTGTCAGTTCCGTAGAGAGATGCCCAAGACTTCCAGGTCGGTGTGTTTTGCTTTTGACAAACAGAGAAGTATTTTTCATTCGATCAGTTTCCTGGTAGTTCACTGAATCATTGTTGGAAAACTGACACGTAGAACACTCTTTTCCGTTTTGCTGAACGTTTAAATGTTGTTGATGAGTAAAACGTGAACCTTGGGATGACATCAAACTGATACGAGCGGCCTCATTATTTGTGTGATCTTTATCGTACGGAAAGAACGGTAATGAGCACTTCTTCATTTCTTGATCAAGTTGTTCATTGTTTCCATTATTCGTTTGATATGGAACTGCAGAATTTCCACATAGAGAGCACGTTTGATGGTTCACAGTGTCTAAAAGTCCATTCAAACCTTTGTTGTCACACGTTTTGACGGTTGTAAATTCGAATATTTCTTCGTGTGCTCCGCGAGGGTATAGATTCTCAGGATGATTTTTACGATCACCCATACAGGGCTTCATATTCCAGTTCGGAAGATTTGTGACACTTGGTCCACTCTGATGCTCGTTTTCACGCTTAGTCGAATTTTTTACAAACCCTGTGCCATAATAAGTAGCAAGTGTTGAATTCGACGTGTTCTTTTTCTCCTTGGCGTGTATTGTTTCTAAAGGGTAGCACAACGACCATAAATTTCTGCGCTTCTCGAGAAATGATCCAAAGCTACTTGCGGTTAAACATATCCGAAATAAAAATAGTTGAGCAGCATGTTCTCCGTGGACCAAAAGTGATTTCAAAAGATTTTTCCGAACTTGCATAAAGTGTACTGCCCGCTTTAAAATAATTGCTATCTGTCTCCAGGACTCATTCAGTTCAGAGAACGGTAAAAAAGCAGATATTCTTGAAAGAGCGGTGTCCGTCACGGAACTATGACGACCGGTTTGGGATCCTTTGTCAGGCTGACAGCGGCTCGTTATACGACCTGTTATCGTTGTTAGATGGTGTCTGATCCACCTGGATGTATTTCCGATTGCCGAGCAAACTATAATGGGATTGACGAAGAATAAATCCAAATGTAAAACATTCCGCCGTTGTGTCAGCGACAAGACTCTGTAGTACAGTTTCCGGACTATATCAGATATCTGCACAATAAGCGAAGAAAGAGAACAATAATCATTGTTCAAACGAGCAAGTCAAACAGTGAATATATGTGACCCAGAAAACTAGGTATCACTGTACATTATTCCTGTTCTTCATTAGTGTTACCATCATTGTCATTTGATTGATCACCAGGATCTTTATCACCATCCTCAAGCAAATTATCTAAAGACCCGAGCCGTCATCATCACAACCACAACCATCACCGTCATCATCATTATCATCCTCTCAACCAATATCACCACTATCATTCGAAACATCGTTATGAGCAGCATGACCACCATTTGTGTCAACCGAGATCTTGATATCGCCACTATCAGCAAGACGGGACCATTATTAATTTTAGTTTCAACTAGTGGCAAGACTGTAAGCCGGATGAAAGCACATGAGAACTTTCCCAACAATGGAAAGAAGTAGATGTTCCCGGGACCCGATTAGTTGTAGTTACCATTAATCCGATTTCAACCAGACCAAAAATACTAGAAACGCTTTTCAGATCCCAATATTCGTGAATATTCACATCACATCTGCAGATTAACGTAACTCGGAAAGGGAATGGAGTAGGCAATAAAGCATTTTTCAAAGGTTGCTATCCTAACGAGGACACCGCCCCACCGATGGCCACTCGTATAAACTTCCCTGGTGCTTTCAGTTCAGTTTATTTTATCGTAACCCTAGAGACTGATAAATTTGTGCTGATTTTGGCTTTTGTCCTGCAACGCTGTCAAAACATTGCTTACTAATAGACCTAAAGTGACAACTGTTATGTCAACACCTAAGTTCATCGTGGGGCTTCACAGAAACGTTGCGGCTCAGCGAAAATGTTATAATGCAAATCGAACAACGCTGTTGTTGTGTTGTGTTCCGCCCGGATTTGATAGAATGCACTAAGCAGTTCATGAAGTCGTGCAAAGACCAGTTTGCCGTAACCGTGAGCTCATGAGTAAGACAAACAACAAATTGAGAATCGAACTTTTATTTCCCATAAACACTGGGGTAGCTACTACGAGACTTTTGTGAATAATCCAGGTCGGAATGCTCTGTTGGTCTGCACCTTCAAAAGCACGAACAGTGACACTTCTTTTTTGCAATTACAAATTCGAATTGTTATTCTCCACTTAATGATTGACAGAATGTACCTGGATTTCGGGTCTCCCCTGATTTTTACGGATAAACTGGTAGCTTTGACCGGGTTAGTGCATGAGGTGCCGTAGACTGGTACTATTTCCGAGACGACAGACCGATGGTTTCAAGGCATTATCCGCTCTCTGTCATCTATCAGACGTCCAACTCATGCATACACAAATGTGATGTATTCATTACAGGCCACAGTCTGGTAAAGTGCTTCAGCCGGGACGAACCAGATCCGCTTTTTGTTCCATACCCTCTAGAATCAATATCTTTAGGAACTCCACTGTCCCATATTTAGCACGAATTTTGGCAAACAGTGACCGGGTTTCAACCGAATTCCTGAGCAACCTGTCATAAAGTGTTATGGTTATTCCTGGATGAGTTCACTTGTTATTTTCATGAGGCGATAGGAGAATTTTTACTATATTTATTTATCCCCCACCCTAATTTATTTTTACCCTCATAATTTTTGACTAGAATGGGACATGATTTAGTGTACACAAAAGTCTATACAATACAATACGATATGAAAAAAAATGTGAGGCGGTGTTTCACACGAAAAGCAGCTGCTCCTGTGTGGGCAGAGCAGATCTATTGATTGGAGGAATACGAAGGTAATCTGTCCGAAGTAACCATGTGAACGATCCAGAAGTGATCGGTAAGCAGAACAACAGGTTACCGGTTCGTACAAAACACCACTAATGTCCTGCAGTACATGCCTAATTGCTTAAGACTAGAAATGCAACGTACAACGAAAAGGCCGCATGGTGCTGTGAAACAATATTCTAAGATTATTTAGAAAACTGCATGCGTTTATCATGCTATGGCGTCTTTAAGGAAGAACACTGCTTGCTTCCCAAGAATAGAGATGATAGGACAAAAATCCAGAATTATTCATTGTAAGGATAGCTTTCCTAGCTTTTTTCAAATGCTTGTAAGTAAATTAAAAAACAGGATTTATGGGATTATCAATTAGGAGCTGCTCGAATTTCAGAAATTCAGCCAACCTGCTTAAATAGTTCACGGACAGTGTGTATATTTCAGCTTCATTGTAATGGTATGACGGAAAACTAGTTTTCATTCGCTCCCCACTATAAGGACAAGGAACAGTTGTCTCAAGGGGAAAATTTTGCCCATGATCAATATTATGGGGTACCAGTAAGAAATGATAATGAATGTCAAAAAACCACATAGACGGGATTAAAAAAGAATTCAAGAATAAAAAGCATCGATGAAAAAAGATAATGAAAACAGAAATGGCAGAGCAGAAGAGATAATGCAACAATTAAAGGGCAAAATCAACTTGGGCAAAAAACAAGAATCAATGGAAAGAAAGTAGTAAAAATGGAACCCTAAAAAATTCAAAAGATCCTTAAACAAATCCAAAATCACGTCGAAGTAACATATCAATAGATAATATAGAAGCATACACTGCACTGTTAATAGGCAGTTTGAATTACTAAACGATTAACTGTTATGTTTGAAGCATTGATCATGCAGCGTGAATTCATATCTCACCATTTTCGAACTACGTGAATGCTCTTGGTTTCTCTTTATGAATTCCAGTGTTAGGTTTTCTGCTATTCCGGTTTAGTTCCAGACCATTCTGGTATTTCGTTTTTAGTTTATCATTGCTTATTGCTAGAATCTCCCCTTATTCCAATCACTTTCACCAAGTTGTAGGATCTTTAAAAGATGGGTCCATTTGCACTTCCTGCTCATTCACTTCTGATTGTATTTTATAGACTTTTGTGTACACTGAATAGTGTCGCTATTCATTATGAAATGGGCGGTTAGAGACAAGAAAGTAAAATCCTATTCTGCTCAGAAATCTTCCCATTAATGTCCACAATTGCATCCGTTTTCACTTGGTGTATATTCCTTTACATAATTTACATTGAGTTACTAATCAATAACTGCAAACAAACCAGTGAAACCCAAGGATAGACATGCCACCTCAGTTCCCGTAGTTTCTACAAACACCATGAAATATCGTCTTGGTCCTTGAACCTGAGATAATCCTGAAGTGACATTAGGGAAATTCAGTCGACTTAATAAAAGAAATGCATTTGGATGGTTGTTTTTGAATAGATCACGCTTCTGCGACCTATGCATCAAAGAGTCATTGTGTAGGAAAAGCTTTTCATCAATTTTTAAAGCATAAATGGACCTAGCTTGGCCAAACTTGGCTAGTAGGAAATACATTACCACATTATTTGGTTGATCAACGGGCAGTTGGCTGCAATATTTGTTTTCCCGTCGTTTCGCCGCCGGTGGTCATCGCTTTGTGGCCTCGGGCTGTTTTTAGCATCCAGGACCTGGGTTGCAGTAAGGACAGATTTCTAAACAGTGCACATCAGAAACGTGAGCATCATGCGTGAATTGCATGACCCAGTGACGTGTTGCGACAGTCGTTTAAGAATTTCGAAGCTGACGATAACGCTCCCTAAGAAATACATGTTTACATCACTCCAATTTTTGACTGCTAAAACAGCCCGAGGTGACTAAGCGATAACCAGCGGCTACCAAACGACGGAAAAGCCTACAGAATTTCCGGTTATCGTGAAACGCTGCTCCATTGGCGCCATTGTTATAAGTGTTCTTGTGGTCATGAAATGTAGGATCACTATTTCTGGGATAATTAAATTGAGACAATAGTAATTGAATTCTACATAGTGCTGAGATTATGTTTCACTATTCTATGAGAGCAGATGATTTCAATTTTTACACCATTTGAAAAACCTGATTTGCACTAGAGTCCCACCTCTTCAATAGATTCAGGATTCTTTCATTTGCTTTCTGATTGATGAACAAAGTATATTGCGGTAAAACAGACTTAAGTTATTGCTTCTTAATCGTGTTGAAAAATTCGAGCCAGTTTTCTGAAACTGTGCGAATTAAGTAGTCCATTATATAGCAGATATGCCCTTTCACTCCAACAATGCCAACAGGAATTTCCCCTGCCCAGAAGTCATCCCCATGGCGTTTCAGATATCTCACCGGGCTCTCAGCGCTCAGAATACGGCTTCAGGTTTAGTGAATCCATGCAGTGATAGATGAGTCTGCTGCTTGTTGTTATTTATTGAGTCCAAACAAACTAAGATATAATGAATGGAACTACTCATTGACACACGATTCCACACCTTTATTCGCATTTCCCGCTATCCAGTGTCACGTGACACAGTCTTGCGTAAGACTGATGACCTTGAAAATAGCATAGGGTTTGAGGGAGGGAGGGGTCTATGTCTGCCGTCAATCCCAAGCACTTCAGAACCGGGAATGCGCTGAACCCGCTACTGCAACTGAGTTACCATCATGTTTTAATTGCGATCTACTGCTTTTGTCCTATTGATGAATACAACTACCTACATTACATTCTGTGCATTGTGTTTCTACACGAAAGCGAACATTAGAGATGTCTGAAGTGCGCCATTTTATTCACTGATTACTAGGTCATCCTATTCACTGTTATCAGTTTTTTATTCCCCTTATCAAATGCAAGGCCTTTCAGTTGCGCATCCCGTCGATTGCTAAAGCTACAGGCGTCAGAAAGTTAACGAACTACCTGTATGCCCAAAAGCGTTTGGTCCCGACACTTCAGCTGCCGTGTTCCACAATTGACCTAGGCCGAATGTGTCCATAACTTAGTCACCCACAGGGTGAGTTAACTAATAATAAGACAATGACGATTTGGCTATTTGTAAAGGTTTTGAGACTGAATTACTGAAGAATAACTATTTCGCCGGAATGTTGTTCTACATGCATGGCATTTTTCAGGCAACCTGAAACTTAGCTTTTTGTCCATCAGCCTTGTCCACAAGTTACTGCAGATTTTCCTGTCGCCGAAGCAGTTTTGGGGGGTCGTCAAAGGATCTACGGCAATCATTATCAGCATTCGGTGTTTCATGATCAAGTGATGCTCATTACGTTACTGAAACGATCGACATGGGCTTTTATGCTTCAGTTATATATTATTTTACTGTTTACTGTACAATACGATCATTTGACTTGGATTAAGGAAACTGGTCGAAAGCGAAACGCAACTTTAAAAAGGATAAAGTATTTTATAAATTTGCATGATGAACCGAAAAAAGTTGTATGCTGCTGAGTTCACTTCAGCCGTTCAGCAAGTGAGAAGGAATTTATCACCCTTAGAAATGGAATAATTTAGGTGCACCAATGAGAACCTCAAGGGACGTAAAACAAGGGGAGACTAAGGGGGTCATTAGAAAGCGAAGGTTTTTACGTTATGTGAGTCATGGTTAACCGATTATGTTTCTGCATTACAATGTCTAGTATTCCCACTTAGTATTGATATCTAATGTTTCCTACCTTCTGTACTAAATCAATACCAATAAAATAATCATTCAAAAAGAACTATCCAATGTTTACGAATACCAGTAATTCGTTCATTGTTTATAGCAGAAGGAACTTGTCACATTATGTGAATGACGCCCCAAGGTGCTGGATAATCAGCAAGAATGAAGCAGTTTTTCAGTCGTGACCTGGGCAGCGAATGAAGAAAATCATCACAAACAGTGTAAATCTCCGAACACTGCACATCTTGACCCTGTTTTGCATATTTGACCCCAACGTCTGTTGACGACCATGGCGTAGGGGCTCGAAACATCTCCACTGACCATAAAGGGCTACATGTGAGGACAAACAGACGAACGTTTGTTGTGAAATTTGTCACTGACTAGTTGGCTAAAAGATTATGGCACCTCGTTGTTAGATTACAATTCCGTAGATTACAATCATTCTTGTAGGGGTAAGAACACGTTCGCTTTCGCACCCAATTTTATCTGCCGCTCCTGAGTATTTTACTCGGGGTACGAGAATTCCACGAAGCAAAATCACTGACTGATACACACCATGTCGCAGCCTAAGGGCGCCGCACCTGAGATTCACTGACCGCTCTACTTTGGCCTACTATGGCCTCCGGGCCCGAACGTGATGCAAACGAAAAATAAATGCAGGACAGGTACGAAAGCATGCTCAGTAGACCATTCAGGTTAAGAACGAACTAGTGTGCTCATTGCCTGATCGCCAAACAACGACATTGACCTAAATAGAGCGCAAATAGAGGTTGATTTGCTAAAAGCCATGTAACACGGGCCAGTTACGTTTGCCTACACACCAGACGGGGCACCCATATATGGTAAATGACCTTTGAGCCATCCTGTGACCGATTAAAAATATCGCACAGAAATTAGGAGGATAGGCAGACACCACTGCACCTCAGTGAGCGGGCTTATCGCCATGCTCACTTTTCCATTTGGGATAGTCGCGTAAACACATCGAGTTAGCCTAAACGGACGGTTTGCTCAGACGTAAACCAGGTACGCCGATCGTTTGGTGCATGTCTGCATCGGCTAGAAAACTCCGCCATTCAATTAATGTCGATCAGCAGTCATTTTGCTAACTCAAAATCAACAGCGCTGAGGGCAGAGGATTTCGGTTAGCCAACGGAAGTGAGAAATAATGCTGCAGTCTGAACTCCTAAAATGTAGATGACAAATCGTGACGGCACGGGTTCAATGGGGTGAACTTAACTTTGGTGCTCAAAGTTATGTCCAAAATGAAGATTGGCCCACTATAAACTGTCCAATCTCCGCACCATAGAAAAATATTAAGATAAACATTGATTGCATCTCAGTGGCTGTCCCCTTGAACAATAACGCAAACTCTGAAATCGTTGGATCTGCTTTAAGTCCGTTGGCATCCCGTTCGTACCGAAACCATTGCGTTCAAGGTTTTCGGTCTGGGGAGGGCAGTCCCCTGCACACTCACTCAACCTACAGCAGTGAGGCTTACCCAGCTGCTCAACGCTGTGCAACGATGATTATGGCGATGGTGCCTGTTCGTCTAATCTAGTGATAGTCGAAGTCAGCGTATGAAAAAACACCGAACATTTATCCACTCCAGTTTTCCGGATTGGCGAGAGCTATCAGCACACGAAGATGTAACCAAAGCTGAGGAGTAAGTTTGATCAGTCGGTTTGCAAGTTGCCAACTCACCGGCCGTGCATCCATACGCCAGTAGAGGGGAACTGGTTTACAAATCTTATTTACCATGCAGGCCTCCCTAAGTTAGTTATCAAGATCAAGCCTTGCCACTCAGCTTGACTCCGGGAATGGTTATTCTGTCTTATAGCAGGAGCTACGAATTCTGGCAACCTAACTTGTCAAATTAAGTTGCAGCTTCAAATGTTTAATTGTATACGTAAGCAAACAAAATATATTTGAATCGTTTACTTTCAATTAAGAATCAAGTGCAACACATCTCCATTTGTGTTCAACTCAATCACCGACCTCGTATCATGGCCTTTACTTCCCACGAAATGCAACCCAAAAAACAGCTGGTGTTTTTCTGCCTGATGAGTAAGCAGACATTTAGAGTTTACTGTCTGATAATATTAACATACAGATCCAATCACTCAGTTCACTTCACCTTGCACAATCGTTAACCTTGCACCAGCGTGTTCTGGTTTTGAGTGCTATTTCACACCTCAAACAGAACAAGGAATAGTGGAAGATTGGTTACAAAATATTTAGTTGAACAACGACCCAGAAGAGAAGAAATTTCAGATGTAGGAATGCTACCAATTGCGACACATCGCCCACTGCCATTAGCCAACGCTTAGGGAATCTTGTGGACCACAAATCAATAGTCTAACTGAAATTATATAAACCAACCCACCAAATAGAGCTTTCATACTTTTCTGTTACATCATCGGGCGACCGACTCCAAACATTTTCCATTGGAAAACAGCGTACAATGAATCAGGCAACCGGTCTGTGGGCATGCCCAAAACATGTCCCAACCACCCTAATCTAGTCACTTTCGAAGCTTGTTATGAAGACAGAACTCTAGGAGCCAGTACCTCACACTTAACCCTTTGGGTTACTCACAAAATTCTCCCACCATATTCTATCAGTTCAACGAAAACAGTCGTGTTCAAACACCGAAAGCTCTTGCATATCTTCTGGTCTCAACCACCATGTTCCGGAACGGTATAGCAGGATTGGTCTCAATGCTGCTATGTATACTCGATCTTTGACCGGTAACCGGATGACATTCCGACGCCATAGATGTCTCGAATAGGCAAATGCTAATCAAGCCTTCTGTATGTGAGAAGACACTTAATCCAATATATGATCACCAAGTGAGTTGGAACGCCGCTTTCAGGTTAAGGAAAACAAAAATTGTGGACCTAGGAAATATGGGCTTTGTCCTAAAATTTGTTGCAAATGTGAACGCTTGATCAATACAACCCCGGCCAGAACGGAAACCAGCTTGATTTTCACGCGCAAATCTTTCATGTGTATTATATAATCAATGAAAGATAATGCCTACCAGAAGCTGGGATGCAATGCTTCCCAAACTAACTCATCTGTGACTTTCCCGTGAAGATCCATCACGTTTTTTGTAAACTGGTACAATCACTGGTTCACGCCAGCTCTTAGGACTTCATTTATTCTGCCCTGGTTGTTTAGTTATCTGTGATGTTAACGCTTCATCATAACGAAACAAAGCAGCCTTGGGCTTTTGGTCTCAGACCCCAGCTTCACCTTAGAGCCACCGTCCTTGAAGGAAGACGCGGATAGTTCCATCTAATCCAGCTGCGCTTTGCCTTCTTATAAAACCTATCGAATTGGTCACCTCCATCTCGGAAGGAGAACTGGTGTATATCTTTACTGGCTCACTTGCAAGGCATAAGTAAAGGACTCGTCTTAATAGCACTCCTAACGTGCAACAAAAATTAGGCGCCTCCACTTCGTAACAACTGTCAACATTACCCTGACAATAAGAAATACCAATGGTCAGTCACCCATCCATGTTATTATCCATCGAAATGAAGTACAGCACTTCCGACAAGAGCAAACTTTGACAACTTGAGGCTGCGGAATACGTTCACCTACGGCAGGGACGACTGACCAATTACCAGGTCAGTGTTAGACGTCGTTATGTCTAAAATGCATTGGCCACTGAAACAACTACGTTGTTAAAAGGTCAAACTACGATTTATCATATAAACATATGGAATGTCTGACGTACACCTATCTACAAATCAATGCTATTCTTCTGGATTTGTCGCTACAGATCAAAGATTTGTGACTGAATTATTAAAACTATTATTTCACTTTGTAACTAAACAGCATAACACATTCCGCGTTGCACAAAACATTTCACCGGTTTTGCAATTTACAGTAAGCATTAGTTTGAATGAGCGCCATTATTTGTATAGGGGGCTTCATCTTTGCTTAACCTACTGTGAAACAGCAACTCAGAATATTCATCTCTAACCCGTAAGAGTTGGTAACCTAAATGCGATAAGCTTGCAGTAAACTCACCTTGTTTTGAATGACCCACTTGAGATTTGCCGGAAGAAAACACGAATGAAGTCAGCATCCGTCCCTTCCATAAAAATGTTCGATTCCAGTGAAATGATTTCATTTTGCTCCATGGAATTGCAGTCGTCGAATGGCCCAGATACATGGTCCATCTCGTAATCGCAGATGAATCGGACCGTAGCCACGACTACAGTTTCTTACCATCCTGTACACCGATGTGAAGTTTCTATCAAATTAGTGGGCTTTCTCTTCATCATCCTCATCTTCCAGCTTTCAGGCGCTCTCCGATCATTTCCGTACGCCTTAATTATGAAGAACCTCCACACCATTGCATCTCCATATATTGTTGATGATAGAGCTATCCTAATCCTTCAGATGTAGAATCAATATTTCAATCGAGTATTGTGCTGATCTATTTAAGATTTGACCACTAATTTCCAGGCAGTACGTGGTCCCCCTGTTAACAAAGCTGGCTGGCTCGCTCGACTTCTTCCCGAATAGGCATATCGTTAGATGAAACAGTAACTTGAAATTGAATTTCCCTCGCCGTTTTAGTCTACCGACAGTCGCGAATATTATGGTGTTTTTTAGAACACCGCAGCAAGGATTTACACTCACCGGTGCAACACAAGAGCCGAATTTCATAAATTTCCATTAAATGATACCAGGTAAGATGTCCGAGTGATTTTTCATTCTGAATGTTTTTGCCGCAGTCCTCCAGTTGTTCTCCCAGTGGGTCACATTAAGCCTTAGTAAGTAAAATAGCTAATTCATTTTATTCCGTTACATTCACGGTAGCGTTATGGGCTTTCGTGCACTTACGAGGATTGACCTTGGTGCTTAGGTCACAAATGTTCCAGTGGCAACCAAGAAAGCAAAGTTCATGCTCACTGATCATATCACCCCAGTTTCTGACAAAACATTGAGACTTAAACATCAACCTTAATATAAATATAAATTTTAAACTGCAATCAACACGTTAGATAAGAATAAAGTCAAGATAACTTCTTCTTTACCAGGACGTAAGATAAAATTTGTATAAGACTTAAGGAATTGACATGAACCCCAAAACCTCCCAAACCGAAACTCACTTTGATGATGGAAGGTGCTGATAATTGATTTCCAGTGGAGTCTCTAGGGTCAGAATTTGGCTGATCACCGACATCATCATTTAGCTTCTTCCCCAATGAAGCCCGAAAATATGGGAAGTTATTTTCCACTGATTCCGTTTCCCGTTCGCTTCTTCTTTTCGGTAGAACGTCATTGTTATCAGATTCTTCGTTATTCATATTACACGTGTCTGTTTCCTGACTAGTAGCCAGGTCGTCAGGTTTTTGCTCCGATGATGTTTTCCGACACATATGATTTGCCAGATTTAATTGTGTGCAATTGGTAGTGCTATGCTGAGCCGTATTAACATAGTCGCTGTCGAGATCCGGATTTAACTAAAACCAAAAAAGTTGAAATACAGTGCATATTTGCCGCCGTCAAAACCAGCCCAGTGTTAACAATATTGAACTGTCGCGTTAATAGGTTAGTGTCAACTCTTCATTACTGTCAGTTCTTGCAGCCGATACCTTTAACCAGATCTTTAAATGATTCAAAACCAATCACTTCTGCCTATGCCTCAACTACGGGGACTACAACCAAATCTGAGGGCCACGGTTTGTGTGTGGATGAGAGGAGGATTTGAAACTATTCCAATAATGAATGAAGACTATCACCGTTCCCACTAGCGGTCAACAGAACAAAATGCGAATGATCGATAATCACGGCCACGTGACAATTCGAATGGAAGACTAATGGCTCAAAGAATCCCGGATAGACACATGAGATAATAGTCAACGAGTAAACGAATTTCGAATCACCGGTTCCAACTGGTGAGGCCAACAAAAAAAAACATGGACATGTAACGTACCTTGTTCGTGTATGCCGTCTGACCTTCCCATACCACATTACACACTGGAGGTACATTCTAGTTTCTAAATTATCCGACCATTCGGGAAAGTAAAGTTCAACTTTAAAAGAAACTGCGATCTCCCAAATTTTCCGTATTTTATTATCGTTGCCATAGTACAACCGGCAACCTTCAAGAAGACATTGAGACGCAAATCGAAAAAGCCAAATTGTATCATCGTTTCATCTAAGTGCTAGTTTACCCCATATATGTTATATCCGATGTCCTACTTGAAAAGGTGACTTATGACGAACGTAAAGGGACACAGCAACAGGGGGAGCGGCCAGCAATGATGGAAATCACAGACAAAGTGCATAAAGACAATAGCACGGCGTTGGTAATAATTTTCGCATTTTATTGATTACTGTGTCCGGGTTCTGATGATAGTTGTCTGCAATCGTTTTCTCTACGGACGACAAGGATAATAATTGAGCTTTGACCGATGCATTATGTGCTCCGTCAGGTAGTCATACTCAGTCCTAGTAACTATTGATGACACTTCTAAAATAGGCATAAGGGCCGCGTCTATTGGGACTCGGACAGACCGCAGGTAGTCCAAAAACCCCATTACTCTGTACCCGAGGTTCATTCTCTCTAGCGACTTGCATTTCTACATAGAATAATTAACTGTCTATAGTGCTTTCGTTTTGGACATCCCACGACTCACGTTTCCTGGTAAGCCTCGCCGAAAGTTTCTATCTGGTGGACCAACGAAATGTCCTTGGAAAGAACATTTAGATTCCAGTTACCCCCAATGTTGGCAACCTTCATTAGTTGCATTTTTGCACCATCCAAATCCAAAGTAACACGACTAATTAATTACATACTTTCCTATCGATCACATTACTGATTAAATAACTGAGTTACAGAATCCGAAATTCACTCAAAGTAGTCTCTCAACTAGCATCACGCAATCATGCCACACGGCCCCGGCAAGGAAAAAATGATGTAGTTAAAAAACCGAGGCTTTCCAAAGGTACGATATTTCTTTGTTACTGATTTGCTCCAAGCAGTAGCCCTCCGGGTGACAATGACTTTCGGGTCGAATGAGGTACAATATTTATCGCTTGTCGTTTCATCTAATTACTAGTTTGCTCGATATATTTTCTTTCTGTAGATCTAATGAAACAGAATGTCTGAAAGTTAACTAAAACGCTTGCACAATGCAAAGCAGGAGTATAACTGTTTCAGAATTGAAGGAAATGCCAGCAAACTAATAGTGCGTTGCTGCCAAAGACATGGAAGACAATTCCAACCCAAAGGGTGAAGTATAGACACATTTGGGCCTTTTATTCTCCAATGATGATTGTATTCGACTTCCGATGATAACCATTAGTATTTATTTTATCATTTTAGAGCACGTAGTTTACGACGTGATCAGTTAGCTAATGCATTCTGCTGAACAAACACAAACGAACTCCGTCAATCAAAAAGGTGTCATGCAAAACTAGTGATCATTGCTTGATGTATTGTGTACTGAGTAAATGTATACGATAACCAACAAACAAAAAATAGTCTATGACTTGCAGCTTAGGGTTCTCTGCCGAGTTGACTTGAATCATCTGTCTCTCAGACAAGTGATCTCATTTCTGCACCCCACATAATTCATGTCGACCTGAACATGGATTGTGCATGTGGAGTCCAAATTTCCCCATCCATCGGTTCCCTACTTTCCTTTTATTCTCTAACTAATTATCACGTTGTCCTACGCTTAAAACGTCATATAAACCCCCACCTTTGCTAAACGCTATCTTTTTTGGGTTGACTGTGATCCGAATGTTTGATTTCAGATACCGATACATCTACTTCTAAGGCCCGTTTGGTTGCATATTCGCTTCACCCAAATCCCAAATAACGTAGACAAATGTTACCGTATTTTCATTTTACTCATTCCGTTGTTAGAGCGTCTATGACTCATCAACTCTTAAATTCAGTCTAATTAGTAATACCTCTAGTGGTAGATTCATTGTTGGCAGTGTCAAGTCTACACCACTTCTTCCAACCATCGATCGATTCTGCTTTATCAATTTTTTTATTATTATCCTGCATAGGATATCACAGGTCGAGAGTGCAAAATCCCGGCTAGCTACCTCTAGCTACCTCTGTCTTGCTGGCCGCGTGAGTAAAAATAGCTGGTTGACCTTGCTCAATTTTGTTCCCCGTCATGACAATATGCAGACGAACCTTCCCCTTACTCCTCCCGCGAACAAATTTGCAACCGGTTGTCGATTAATGATCGGCGATCACTGGCTGTGGACCAGCGGTGCCATGAGCATGTTCGGCCACTATTTTTAATCGGCACACTCTTCATCATCCTAAGTTTATCACGATGTACCTCAGTCCTGGAACGTCTGAGTTAGGTGCTGTATTTAAGTTGATACGACTAAGGCGGGAAAAACACAAATGTATAAGTACAATTAATTCGATGTAGAGATGACGTAAATGGACTCGCATCAAGATAGCCAGAGGGAACTAGTCCATTCAGTTTGTCAAACCAACCATAAAACCGAATCAAACAATTCTAACAGTTTCCTAAGTGTTAGACGGGGTGTAACACGAAATAGATTCACACTACTAAACTGAAATACACATGCCAACTAATGATCAGTGTCGATGGACCTTCGAAAAATGTTTCCACCACTGCGTACGGCGAACGTTAGGTGGTTCACAATCTACCTAAGGCCATTTCTCTATGTGATATTAGCGGACGGTTTATGGTTAATAAACTAGTGGAGCATGATACAATTCCCTCAAACTTGTTGGGAATTGTCAGCAATGCATGTCCACCTTGTCTGAACTGCGGCGAGAACCCAATGCGAATGATTGTGAATCGGACGCCTTAGCTTTTACGGTACCAACGGTCTGTTCAACATGATATTGTACCTACCCCTTATTTATCTCCACATCCGGAAGCCGTTGGCTTACAGTAATCAAATCCCACTGTTAGGTGGTTAAAAAATTTCGAGAAATGTGATCTATTACTAATACTGCTAAAGTAGCCAGGCTTCTGGAGCCGAGTTCAAAGTTTACGTCGTAATCCATCGATTGGAGTCGATTGCGCCAGCGGACAATGACCGTGTACATCAGTAGCGGATCGGTGTAAATGTCATGCGGCCAAGCTAAACAAATCGTCGAGAAAGCCTTCCAGTAGCGAAATGGCCAGGAGGCTCGACTTTACAGTCGCCCGTTCCAGTTCCGCATCCCATTCTGGGAGCGTGGGATATGCACCGCTGATGATTGCTAACAAGGAAGAAGCAAGCATACCGTTTTTCCATGCGATTCTAATCGTCAACTGCGCAGTCGCGTCGCGTGATCAAGGTTTGAAAATCGCAATAATATTCTGGTAGTGAAAATTACTTGTGGGAAGAACTGGAATTTACTTTCTTGCCTCTAACCACCCATTTCATAGTGAATAGCATCAAGAAACAATTCCGAGTATCAAAAGTGAATGAGCAGGAAATGCAAATGGACCCATCTTTTAAAGATCCTACAACTTGGTGAAAGTGATTGGAATAAGGGGAGATTCTAGCAATAAGCAATGATAAACTAAAAACGAAATACCAGAATGGTCTGGAACTAAACCGGAATAGCAGAAAACCTAACACTGGAATTCATAAAGAGAAACCAAGAGCATTCACGTAGTTCGAAAATGGTGAGATATGAATTCACGCTGCATGATCAATGCTTCGAAAATAGCAATAAGTAAATAGTACTGAAATCCATCAAGTGACAAGTCCGTGCGCTTGTTTGTAATGTGTTCATATGGTCCAGAGAAACGGTTTACACTAGGAGTTCGATCATCTGGTGAGCAATAGTGTGTGGAGTGAGAAATTCGATGAAGGATGGAGCGCCATATCACGGACGTATTGATGTGCAGCAAACCCCTGAGAGCTTATCAGAAATTCTATTTTAGCTCTCAGTTTTGTTATGAGTGAAACTGTGCTTTCATCCAAATTCTTGTTTCACAGAAAGTGTTCTTCGTCGCGCTGCACAATCCATAATTTCGCCTGGTGGCGTGGCGAGTTTTCGTACATATCACGTGATGCATTACGATAGAGCTTCGCTGCAACCCGTGAACACAAGCAGTCGGAAGTGTTAATGGCCCGAAGATAGTACACCAATCTGAATTCTCCCCACTGTTTATAAATGCGACTTGCAAATAAGTCAGCGTGTTTTCAAACTCTCAGGGTCTTTTCGTTGCATTCATTTGCGTTTTTCGGGTCGGTTTCATTGTGGAGTGAATTAGGTGACCGCATCCGGGCCTTTTTCCTATCAATCGATTGTAAACTTACGTCGTGAAAGCTTACCCAAGGTAACCGAAACGTCGTTTCATTACGAATATTCAAAACCATGCAGTTTTTTATATTCCAAAAGCTTCAAATAATATCATGTGACGCGTCATTTTGTTCAGTACAATCCGAAATACAGTCGGTTCTAATATGGAAAACAAATTTGCTTACCATTTTTAGCGTCATAAGCATCCACATCGAATTATGGAAAATTTTCTTCCACGAGGAAGTCATTCATTCGGACATAGTCGTTTGTACTGGAGAAGTCGCGTCAAACTCCTAAAATGCATCTGTCCCTTTTCTGTTTATCCATGTTTTGTAAACATCTTACGTCACTGTATTAGAGTGCAACACTGTATAGCGGCAACTAATTAGGTATACTGCCTTCTACGTATTCAATCATCTTATTTGCTTTTCTTACGTGTACCTTTTTGATGCTGTCCACTGTGTAATTATTGAGCATTCTTCGAAAATAGATTTGAAGCTCCATATAGCTTCACGATCAATAAGTTCGATGGCTGATGTATACGTGGAGGGTAAAAACTTAAACTACACTTTAAATACCGAGGCACAAACTCGATGAGCAGCTGCGCTATCCGAAGTCTGTCACAACGCGACCACACCTCGACATGGTGTGACGGCTTGCGTGCCTCCTTGATCCAACGAGCTGTACAGGATGGCTTATCTCAAGCAGAAGATCCAGTCATGCCTGGAAGATAAGTGGGTAGAGGCCTGATGAAGTAGTCTCCTGATTCTCCTGGTCCTCCAAGTCGGGGGTTGATCTGAGTTAGCAGCACAGTCAGAAAAACGAGTGGAAGAATAATTGATCCAAGTTGATGGGCTTCCACTCAGCCATTCCCCACTGCCTTGCGGTCAGGTTCTTTACAGAACCAATGGCTTTGGTTGAGAACCCTAATCGCTTTTTCTGCTTAACGGCTGTACTCCCTAGCAGTATCCGACACTCAACCTCCATGAGTTACATGTCTACAAATAATTCCGTACTGCATCGGTCGTCGCGCAGGACAGTCAAGACAGCGCTGCCCATTGCATCGAGCGGGGTGGGTGGGTAGTGAGAAGTATGCCGCTGCTCAGAGTTCCCTGTCTTCCATTTAATTTGTCTCTTCTGTCTCAAACCCAATCTCTTTGCACCTTCTGCCTACCCACAGTGTCCCCACTGATAACACACCAGATACTCGTAACAGTTCGTTGTGTAACTGAATTCCAGTGTGTTAGCTCACATTTTCTCAAGCCTCATCAGCCTCTGCATCTCGGTTTCTTTAATGTGCACACTTTAATGCAGGCTGGCCAACAGGCGTGTTTGGCTCCCCTATTGGACTCACTTTCGATTAATGTCTGCTGCATGAGTGAAACACGAATTCAGGATTCTAGTAGAGTAGAGTAATTTAACTGACTGCGCCAAATGTCTCGTCAAGATATTTCCTTTGCACTTCAGGAGACGAAGCAGCACAAGCTATGGGTGAACGCGGTGTAGGAACAGTGTTAAATGAGAAACCTGAAGCAGCCCTTCTAGACCGGATCCCAATGAAAAGTTACTCGTATGCCGTAAGACTGCAGGGATCAGTCGGGGTCTGGAATGATAGTGGCTTTAAGCGCAGTTTATTTGTCATCCCGGAATTCTCTCCAACAAACAGCAGCATTGACATGAAGACAGGCGAGTTTTACGACGATTTCGTCACTCTTGTTCGTAAGAGCGAATGCTCTGACATTGTAGTGGTAGCCGTTTCAGACATCAGTCAAAGACTGTTTAAGAAAATACACGACAGCAGCGGGCTGCGAACTTCGGTTAGTGAAGTCGTGTGCGATAGGAATGGAGAATTCATCTATGGTAGACAGGAAAGACTGGACCGTTGGGCAGAGCACTTCAAGGATCAGTTTAGCTGGCCACACGTTAGCGTATATAGTCCGATGTCTGCAGCTGCACCACTTGATACCCCAACGGAAGTGGAAGTGCAGTCGAATATTGGGCTTCTGACGAGGGGGAAAAAGCAGTCGGTCCTAAGGAACTCTCCCCTGGTCTTTTCAAATCCAGTGGGAAGGTTCTGGTGAAATCACCAACCTCCTTCCTTCATGATATTTGGAACGAGGAGCGTATCCCGCTATCGTGGGGTGAGTCAATGATTGTACCCATCTTCAAAAAAGGCACACGGAGTGACTGCAGCAATCATGGTGGGATTAGTCTAATTCCGGTAGTTAGCTTTGATAATGCAGCGCTGTTTGACACCGATTCGCGAGAGTAATATCCGCGAACAACAGGCCGGATTTCAGCCAGGTCGAGGTTGCATCGACCAAACATTCACTCTCCGACAGATACTCGAAACGCGCCACACGCACCGCCGCCCTACGATCGTAGTCTTCCTCGACTTGAAAGGCGCTTTCGACTCCGTGGATCGACCAGCACTACTCAGTGCTCTCCACCAGAAAAGTATGCCAACGAAGTTTGTGAACCTGTTGCGAGCATTGTACTCGCATACCCATGGTCGCGTTAGGGTATAAGGTGAACTGTCACGTTCCTTCGAAACGACTAGTGGCTTTCGACAAGAGTGTCCGATCTCTCCATTCTTGTTCAACTTCGTCATGGACGAGGTGATGGGAGATGCTTTAGGAGATCCTCGGGATGTAGGAGTCGAACTGGGAAATGGAGGAAAGCTATGCGACCTAGATTACGCAGACGACGTCGTGTGCCTGTTCGAGTCTGCGGACCATGCACAACGGGCACTAGATAGACTGTCGAGATCGGTTGCTCGGTTTGGCAAGTACTTTGCGCCCTCAAAGTGCAAAGTGTTGTTACACGACTGGACGACAACAGTGCCCAAATTGATACTGGATGGAGAGGAGCTGACGATTGTGGACCGTTTCACCTACCTTGGTAGCTGCGTGTCCAAAGATGGTAGCTCGGGATTGGAGGTAGTATGCGTATATCCAAGGCTTGCGCAGCTTACGCTGAACTGAAGCACTTGTGGCTTCGGCCTGATATTTCACTGAAGTTGAAAGGTCGTGTGTATTGTGTCGCAGTGCGATCAGTTCTGTTGCGAGACGTGGATTGTGTGTGGGAGATTTTCGTCGGTTGGAGGTTCTCGACCGCCGATGTTTACGTACTATGGCTAGGATTGAATGGATTGGCCAGGTGAGAAATGTAGAGTTCAGGAATCTAGTACTAGGTACCACTTCTGAGAATAGCTTGTTTCAGCGTATGAAACTTAGTAGACTACGCTGGTTGGGTCACGTGTTGCGTATGACGAACACTCGTCTACCATACCGTGCCTTATTTTGTGTTTCTCCTAAGGAATGGAAGAAGCCATGTGGAGGCCAACAGATGACGTGGCAACGTGGAATGAGAAAATGTACAGCGAAGTTAGGTAAAGTAGGTGTCTCACGCCTTCGTGGTTGGGGTCCGAAAGACTCATCGACTTGCTGGCTGGAGACACTTAAGGATATGGCAGTGAACCGTGAACAGTGGCGATCCTGTCATCATTTCCTGTCGAAGCAGTGCATTTGTAAATTTAGACTGTGTTCCGTGTGTTGGCTACTGCAGCATCTTATCTCTTTCCGCCTATGTAGGTTCACTCCCTGCTCGCCTTGGATATTCACTCTTTTTATAGAAACGTGTAACTGTGGGGAAAAGGCGGCAGCCGTTGAGGCTTGCCTTGCTGTTTAACGCTGAACTATGATGATGATGATTTACGCCCTGGTTTGATAATTCCAATCCCTTGACCAATCAGGTCACAATGAATGTGTCGTTCAAGCTTTGAAAGAACTGGAATATTCGCGGTATCGACAAACACTGTCGGAACTCCTGAGGCAGGGTGATAACAATAGGGCTAATTTTTTCTCAGAACCAATTACAACAAAATAGAACGCCTAATCTCTTTTGCGAAATCTTTCTTTCAATTCCACATTCTCGACTTCCTACTAACGTTCGACCGGACGAGGCAAACTAATAGAACGTCACTTCATCACCTGCGGGAATGTTGCGTTCGAAATTCCGTCATTTGTGATTTCGAAATGCACTTCAGTAACTATCTGTTTCCTCGCTGTGTACCTCTAATCATTCGTCACGGACATGCTGAATAATCAAAATGCGTAGAAGGAGCTCCGAATAACTGTGCATGACTTCACCCCGCATCACTCCGTCCAAAAGCTAAACCAACTTTTACATCTCTGAACCTTTGTTTGGCAGCAGAGTTGAGAACATCTTTACAAGTCTCAATTTTTACAATGCTGGTTTTATTGTTCGTTTCACGCATCCGCAAAAATTACTGAAAACTGGAATCATTCACTTCTTCAGAACTCTGTTTTACTTTTAAATGACGCCTTCACAGAGTGCTGCTTTCGTAAAAAAAGATCTTTAAGAAGACTCTTGTTCCTATCCGCACTTTTGTGTTGCTTTACGCGAATCATCTCGACATTTTGCCAGTTTTCGTTGCTTTCCGTCTACACAACTTCTGAAGAATTTTCTTCCTCTCATTTATCTCGTTTCATGATCGAGTGCTCAGAATGTGTTTTGAATTTGCAACGCCAGCAATATGACCTTTCTCAAGACTTGAGCGTTAGCCAACAGATGACTTCATTGATTGCCGTTAAGTGACTCGTTTTAATCAGTCAGATCCAAGAACCTACGAACAGTCAATGCGGTTTTAAGAACTAATTTTCGAAAGGTTGAACTTCCCAGCGTTGTTGAACTAGGCTAAACTACCTGTATCGATTTACTTAAATCTCAGAAAATTATCTGATTGGCCTATAGCATTTGCACTCAGGAAACAAACGCACCAACTAGCTTACTTATCAAGTAACGAAGATACGAATACCAACGGGAAGACGGAAGAGCATCCTTAAGGTACATGTATTTGAAATACAAAATCTAGTATTAATTGGGACCTGGTGCATCAAGTCAAAATTCAGGCTCATCAGGCCGAAAGTCAATCATATTTGTAGATGGTTCTATCAAGTTCACCATTGAGTTCATTAATTTCTTCCGCTTGTTTTATCAGCCTACTGACAATAAGCGATGAGGAATGCAGAGCTTTGACAAATTGGTTTAATGAATTCGGAATAGGTTTGTCGTCCGGCAAAGACCACTTCTGATCCTTATGACGTGGCCGACAGACAAGCGGTAGATGATGTAAAACGATTTATCTCATGTTAGTTTGACGAGCATCGATCTCATTTGAAAGTCATGCTGTTTTATTCTTGTATATTGACTCCTCACACCAGCCACTTGGGGCAATGTTTTTAAACTCGAGTGAACAGTAACTTGGTTGTAGTGTACTAAGGTTTAAGCAAATTATTCATTACCTTTGACCTTTTATTATTTCGTACTTTTCTTTTTACTTCTTTTTATTATTAATACAATAGGGTACACAAATTTCAGAAGCGATGCCGTGACCATTTTGAGGTTACCGACCAAGGATGTGATCGGTCGTGATTGAACTCAAACCCGCTGACATTCACTTTCAAACCCCATTAAATAAACTGCTTACCACCGGCTCCCTGAGCGTAGTAAAAATAAACGCGACGGAACGCCAAATTACAACTACAAAAACAATATACCAGACAATTAAGATAATTACTAGCGTGGTATGCTCACATCTTGTTGAGTCAAATTACTCAGTGAACAAAGTTAGGAGCAAACAATCAAGAACAGTCAAGTGTCGCATCTGGAACACAGCCGAAACCGTATCTATCTATTTGTAAAGCCTCCCTCTGGGTTCGGAAACAATTTGTCAAGACTCTTAAAATTCCCTGGCCCACTTGTCATTATCCAACTAGTGGTTTACAACATTTATCTTTCCCAACAAGCCGTATAAGGGATTTTTGGGCTGACTTAATACAGACTGAGACGTTTTGCTTCAAATAATATTATGACTTAGGTTAAAAATACACAGCCTAATTAATCACTGTCTTCAAACTCAAAAACATTCGGTTAACGTAATGAACGCTAACTTTCACACAGTTCGTTGTATATGATTCAAAAAGATAAGTTTAAACTGTATATGATGAACTAATTAAGACAATCAAATAGTGAGCATTATCCAAGTAATCGATGTATAGGTACAGAGCCACTATATGTTTTGTCACCTTTAAATAACTTCTCAGAATTTCTAAATTTACCCATTATCAGTAGACCTTTTGATACAAGTTTCTAAGTTTCCCATACCACGACATTGTTTCGGTTGTTTACGATTCAGTGATGCCTAGAATTACAGGTCATTCAGAAATGCAACTTTAATAGCAAATAGTTCGTTTCACAGTAAAAATGGGGATATCTTATTGTTAGAAGACGTGCTGCGATTGGTGTGCACGAACATGCAAACAAGACTAGTTATGTTAATCCCGTTTTGTAAAACAATGAACTGGAATCCATGTTTTTGGCAGTGGATTAATATACTGGGAGAAGGTTGGTGCAGGTAAGGCACATTGGGAAAAAATTCAGCATTTACGAGGAACGGCTGAGACATGACACCATAGAGGCAGGCGGACAAGATGTGCCCGCTGAGGAAACACGAATTCGGTGATAAGAAAGCCAGATGGAATCCGAAAGATGATAGTTTCAACCGCAGGCCTTCATGATAAACTTTATCGAAGGCCTTTGAAACACGAGACCAACTGAGTTTCATCGCGATTATCGAAGGCAGCTGACCAAGAAGATGAGGTGACGTTCTCTAGATATCCAACGAAGGGACTCAGGAAAAGTCCATATTAACGACCACTCAACAAATCATCACGTTGAAGGAACGAACATAACTGGTGGGAGATGACCATTTCCAAAATACTTTCGAAGTACTGGTGATGCGACGACAGTTTTTGGCGTTAGAGTTGAAACCGTATTTCGGTATGAGAAAAACAAGCGGTTCTCCAAGAAGAACGAAACGTTTCCTGGTTTGGAGAAGAAAGGGGAAGATAACATGAAACGGAGGGTGCTTCTAGGGCAAGCATTTTGAAAAAAGATAAGTGGAACATCGTCCGGACAGGATAGCATTGAAATATTCAGATTACATAAAGCTTGATGGAATTTTACGGTTCTTACAATAGAAATAAAAGCACCAATGGGCACTTAAAGGGAAGCCAGGAATGCAGAAAGGACAGAACAATTGAAATCTGAGACAAACCGACAGGCAAATCCTCAGCTTTATGGTAAGGACCATAGGCCAAGGAGTCCGATGAATTTCAAAGGGGAGAAGCTGATACGACGGAGGTTTCGGGAAACTCGCTTTGCCAAGGATCAGGAAGAACATTTACCGTTAGGGGATGAGGCCAGTCGGTCAGCTTGGTAGCGCACGAGGAGCTCTTCAGACTCAAGTCCCGAGCTTGTACAGAACGATTTCGGGATTTCGGGTTATATGAACGTCTAAGCCAGGGGTACGCTGAGTTTTAAAGTTTACAACATTCACGGGATCGTGGTTTCCCGGGTTTGGAAAAGTGAGGTATACAAAAATGCTTATTCTGAAACAGTCCCAGTGAAGCCAACAACAGTTGTAGGGTTTAAGGTCAGTCAGTTGACAAAGGATATTAACTACTGTAAAAGCTTCATTTTCGACCTAGTCCATTTGCTTGGTGAACGCCATAGATAATCCTTGTTGCAGAAAATAGAACCGTCAGAAATGGTAATTTTCCGGCTGGGATCTGACGAAGTCAATGTCTTAATGCTTGCAGATTACACAAAAAATGAGTTGTCATGGGGGGGTTAAACGGTGCAGAAATAATGGTGAAAAAACGAACCGAATTTCCAGCCACTGTTGATCCTGCACTCAGAACTTTCGTTTTCCCTTTCTATGTCTCATAACCTACCCTTCACGAGGGCCTCATCTAGCTGCTGGATATTAGTTTCTTGTTGGCAATCGACATTCACATGTCAATAGCCCATTTGTTTGAGACCATAATCACTAACACAGAAGCAGTTTATCCGACCTCTCCCACCCCTGTTCGCTAATCCTTTTGTTACATCACTTCTTTCTGCCGTTCTGCCGTGCCTGCCATATCAGTCATGGTGCTCACAACACTAATCCACACGTACGCAAGGGTGCCATCTGAACCTATTCCAACAGGGTCACCGGTCGGACGCCGATAGAATATTGGGATACGGAATACATGGTGTCCCATGGAGGAAATATGCTTTGCGGTTGTTTTTCTTTCATTCAGTTCTTGCATCCTAATGGCGATGTTTGTGGGTCTCACATAATATCGCCTGAGTAACCTCCACATAAATTTTGGGCATACACGTTCTGTCACACAGTTCTCCTGCCAGGTTATTTCCACAGCCGTAGCATAAAGTAAAATGAAATTTATCGACAACCGTGTGACAGAACGAGTATGCCCAAAATGTATGCGGAGATCATCCAGACGACCCTATGTGAGACTCGTAAGCATCATCCTTAGGAAGCAAACGCACATTGGAAGAAAATCAATCGCGCACAATGTTTCCTCTTTGAGACATCATACATCTAGTGGGAGTGAAACACCCAATATTCAGTTGCCGTCCGAAAGGGGAACTATTTTGGAATAACTTCACATGATTGTTCGAAGGCAGATCGACTCAAGGCAAGAAAGCCACCGTAACAGCCTGGAATCAAAACGTCGCCAGATGAAGTTTCCAACGGATTAGGAAAGGTATGAAAAACCTACAGTCATCACCATCGTTCAGCGTTAAATAGCAACCCAAGTCCCTTTGACTGCTGCCTTTTTCCATGAGGTACGCTTCTACAAAAAAGGTGAATATGCAGGAGGAATAAGAAGTAGACCCAAACAGGCGAGGGAGAGAAAAAATTGCCGCAGTAGCCAACATACGGAATACAATCCGAATGTGCAAACGACCATTGGTCAAACATTCCGATTCGACAGAAAGTGACAACACGGTCCTCACTGCTCACTGGTCGCTGTAATATCTTCCAATATCTACAACCAGCTGGTTAAAGAGTCTTTCGGACTCCAACCACGAAGATGTGAGACACCTACTTTATCCAAGTTCTCCCACTCCGTGGGAGAAGCAGAAATAGAGCACAAACATAGTAGACGAGTGTGCGTCTTATGCAACACCTGACCCAACCAGCGTAGTAGTCTATTAAGTTACATACGCCGAGATATGGTGTTCTCAGAACCGGCATCTAATAATAAATTCCTAACCTCTACATCACTCACCCGGTCACTCCATACTGTGTAGACATCGGTGATCGAAAATCTTCAAGCAACGAACACGTTCAGCATGCAAACACCACATCCATCTGTGTCACATCATCGGGCGACAAAGGACAACGAAAAATTGTTCTCGAAGGTTCCGACGAATCAAAAATCATCTCAGCCGTTCAGACAACGAAAAGGAAGGAGTCACACGGTGAGGATAGCGTCTCATCTCGGGTCTTCAAATCTTGCTTATCAACTCTGCTGAGTAAGGTGTTTCATCGCAGCTGGGACTCCAAAGCTCTCTCCAAACATTGGGCAACTTCCAGTCTACTCTTTATGTTATAAAAGGGCTACAAGACTACATATTTGAACTGCAGGGGGCAGCCTTATTGGTACAGGGGTTTAGATTCCACAAACATTCTGATATGGTGGTTTGTTGCTGCTCGGGGCGCACCAACGCGTTTTACCCGGTTTTCGTCGAGGAAGAGGCTTTCCTCACCAGGTCTTCACACCCCGTCGAATTATCAAGACTCACCACGCCTTCCTCCATCGGCTTCCGAGCAGCCTTCAACCCCATTGACAGACAGTCATTCTGGGGCATACTTAGACGCGTGGGGGTGTCAGGAGAGTACGTCTAGACTGTCAAAAGTGTACTTCTTGTCAAGGGAGGTGTGCATCGGCGTCTACGGTGAATAACCTTCAGAGGTCCCTCTTGAATCTACTGTTCGTCACGGATTCCATTTAACTACGATATAGACCAGGTAATGTGCCGTGCCCTCAACAACCTTCAAGCAATACATTTTGGCCTAGACAGTTACGTCACTGACCTCAAGTTCACTGACAAAATTTTTTTTCTGGGACAGGAGCCCGCATCTGCACATTTGGTTTTAGACCGAATTTTATGTGAAACCGTGGCTGTTGGTCAGATGATACACATTTCTAAAAATGAGTTCTTCACGATTTCGCAAAGCGCATCACAATCTTTTCACGTCAATGATGAAATTTCGGGACAGGTGCTTTAATTTAAGTACCTGGGATTTACTGGCCAAACAAAGGACCAGGCCGGAGGCGAGGTTAGGCTTCGTGTAGACTGTGCCAGCTTCGCAAAACAGTGATCTGACGGCGAATTAGTTCTCTCCACAAAGGTGCCCATTTACCGAGCTGCCTTTCGCTCAACCTTTACGTACGCAGGTGAGACCTGGCTACTAAAATCAGACAATACAAAACGGCTGCAAAGTTTCGACTACTAGTGTATTCTCCATATTTGCAAAAAACTCGGTGAAGTAATCACATCTTCAACACAACCGTGCATCATGGCTGTATGAACACTAAACGGCTTTCGTGGTTTCCCCAAGGATATTGCCTACAATGATTCAGGCATGTCCTCCGTCGACCCGAGACGAAATTATCGAAGAGAATCCTACTGCCGTTACCTTGCTCAGTCTGGAAATGTCGCTTCGGCGACCAAGTGAATACCGGGCTTAAAATTAATAGAGTGGGCAAGGAGCATTTAGATCTTCACTTGGTTTCCGGGCTGTGGTAGATGCATCAAGTGGATTTTTTGAGTGCAGAACTTGCCACAGATGATAACGCACGATCGGCTACAATCAGAGAGATCCGAGGAGGCGACCGATGCTTTCACATGAGTTAGTCGCGTAAGAGCAAATGTAAATAGTGATGCCGGCACTCCTGAGCTTCGATGAAGCGAGGAGCAGCCCTTAAGCCGTCAAGCTTACACAAGGAGGCAACCATTTCCATCAAGCAAGGCAATGGTATGTGTAGAAAGCCTAAGATTAATTTTGTCAAACACAAAAAGCGGAAATAGAGAAATTTAGAGTCTCTTATTCAATAAACTGTAAGTAGTTCGCATGAGTATTTCAGTTTAGCAGAGTGAATCTGTTTCATGTTACACCCCGCCCATTCTTTCTATATCAGTGGGAAATCGAAGCGCTTCCGACGTTGCTGATTCCTGATAAATTGGTGACCATTCCACGAATCACATTTGTTCAGTGCCTGGCGCTTGTGACTTTTATGCGGTTTTAACGGCGGATGGTCCATTAACGTTTGGGAAAATTCTAAAAGGTGACGCAATCATTAAGAAAGTCAACTTTTGTCTTTGCTACGGCCAACTGTGTGCGAAATTTAAAATACCTGATAAGATCGACGGGTCACCGGCGCAATATAGAGTTATGTAACCAGTAACTCAGTGAAATCGATACCACATTTATCAACACATTGTTAGTCACGACACTGATTGCACATTATCCAAGTAGATGTAGCATCCCGAACTCCAATTATTTGCTATTACTGTTAATTTTTGATCATCCTGCAGAATGTGCTGCATTTGGCCAGTTGTGAAACACTAAAAACAAGCTTCCTTGCTACCGTACTTTCTAATATCTCCCTCGGGAATTTTCAAGTACCATTAAGTATCAGACAGTCAAAAAAGACGACTAATCTGTTATTTCTGAAATGTTATATTTTACCTTCAACAAACAAAAAGGGTTTAAAGCTACAGTAACGTAACACGCTACACAATAGTTGTAATTCTATGTCAGAAGCGTAGCCCACTTGCACAAAAATGGAGTTTGTCAACACAGATTCAGATTTACGGACCGAGCTTAGTTTAAACTGTGACTACATGAACCTTTCTAATTTACTAGGTGCATGTAGAAAACCTGGTTTGTCACACTTTCGTATCCTGTGGCATACGGCGATTTTCGAGGCTAAGTTGTACGATTCCCGGATGACTATTTCTAACTGGCTTCCACTCACCTTCGTCCTGACCTAGCTAGCCGAGCAGGGTCATGCATAATGCGAATGTCAGGCCAGATATTGGTTATATCTAATGGACACACCAAAATGCGCTCTTATTCCAACGCCGATCACGGGTTGCGAACCCAATCTAGGCCACTAAACGACGGATAGATCATCATGTAAACAACGCAGGACAGCGAACTGTCCACTGACTGAACCTAGTCTACCCGCCAGAGGGAGGGTCTTATTCGGACGACCAAAAGAAATCGGGTGCATCACGTCACGTGATTCACCTCCGGTTTGCTGGTTGACTATCAGCACGGCGACAGACAGGCTTAACGTTGCCCAATTTAATGGACAAAGAAGGAACAGATATAAGTTAGATCTACCTGATATCGTGCGTGTGACTCATACGATCTCGTTAACGCAATTATACGGCCAGTCGATTCAATATCCGACCTAAGGCTGGTAAAGAAGTCAACTGCGACAAGACTGCTCGTTTTGATGGTGCACAGTTGCAGAAAGGTTCTTTTCCAATAGGGAGTAGATAGGCGATCCTAATGTGACAGGTTCCCAAAAGTTCACTTTCTTTAGAAAGTGCATGAAAACAACCGGAATTTGTTTTTGGTGCCATCCTAACCAAATCAAGTTGTCAATTTTTAAGCTATAGTTTTCTATCCAGTGTATCCTACTCGCGAAAATCCTAATCAACATGAAACTTTCCAACGTTGTTAACCGCAGGCCCCTTAATCTCGGAGCAAATTTACACTTTAATACATATCTTTGGGAGGATTTACAAAGGGATTTTAGAAAAATTCCATCAAACCACCCAAATACAGTTAACTTTAAATCCTCTTGCACCAATTATTGAATCGCATAACATTTCAAGACCGCTGAGGTTGTCTTGACACAACCCAACATCTTGAGTGCATACGAATTAGTACTCTAGGGGAGATGGGTTTAGTCACATTCTGACAATGACGATCAAGTGGCATGCCGATTTTTTGACATCGGAATAAATTGCAGCTCACCCGATAGAACACAATCGAGATATTTGAACGATAATAGTCTCCATGGCTGAAATTAGACACATCTGGGGCTATCGACGGTGGCACTGGGATTAGTTGTTCAAGTGATATATCTAAAAGTACTTTTTAAGTTTACAGCAAGCTACTTATAACCACTTGATTTCTAGATATTCGGGTTTGCGTTACCATTCACAACAAAGTTATCAATGCTGACTTCGAACTGTTATCCGTCGTAAATACTTCAGGTAAAATAACAAAAAACTGTGGTAGCTGAAATGTCCTGGATGACCCAAAGTATAAAATCGACACTTTGCATAAATATGGCGACAATTCAAACAAAATTCCGGAAGGAATAACCAACTATGATCATAATTCACCGCAGTGTGGTGAACGGCTGAATCACATCCAACTAGTCATCTGATTTACTAGAGAGGACCGGTTTGATAACATCGTTCATTCGTTGATTGTTCCAATTCCTAACACCTTGATACAGTCAATATGACCGTGCCCGTGCCATTAGCTGCAGGTACCAGACATACTTTGACAAAGATGGTTGGATGGAGTACAAAGTGCTGTCAATCTAGAGTTTGGATTTCCAAGATTAAACAATTATACTCATTCAGAATGTAGATGCAACATGCGTAATTGCAATCGTTCAGTTCAGCCCTAGTTTAGGTTGGTACCACATAGCACCATCTATTAAAAAAGAGAAAAAAATAAAGTACGGTAAAATTTTGATTACGAAATAATAAGTTAAGCAACTGTTTACAAGATAAAATATTTCGGATGCATGAAACACCACGGCCCGCTGCATTGAGATATACCACCTACTGTCTCTAACCATCGCTTAATGGACGGGAGGGGGAGATCTCATGGACCTTCAAACAAGTAATCAAACCAACCCCGCACCAGCCAGTCTACTAGATAAATCACCACATCCAACAATATTCCAACGATTACCTGCCTTGGAAAAGGCCTAAAATGAGTCAAACAGTCGTTGTGTGAGCATTCACAAAACATATCCAAAACACCCTAATCTAGTCATATTCGTTATTTTTTCTAACGATCAAATCCTAGGGTCCAGTCCCTTTTGCTGTCAAAATTCTCCCACCGTATTCGACCGATACGACGAGAACAACGGTGCTCAAACAACGAAAGTCTTCCCATATATGCTCTCAACGACCGTTTCCGAACCGTGGATCAATATCGACCTCAATGCCGCAATGTATGTTCGATGTTTGATTGATAACCGAATGTCCCACCGACACTGCACATATCTGAAGTTGGATAATGGCTATCGAGGATTGTGTATACTCGAAGTAGAATGTCGGCAACTCAGGTTTCAAAGCCTCTTCGGAACTCTTAGTCGGGTTCCAGAGGTAAATTTATGAAGCATGTGATCCACTCCTTCGGTTTCTGAATTAAGACATTCAACTGGTGAACAATCACTACACGAAGATAACTATGGAGCACTGAGTTGGCGAGTTTACACTAAATACTTTCCATCTTCGCAACTTAATGCTACCGTCGACTTCAGATTCTGGCATACGTGTATACATTGCTCGTTGTATGATGTGATTACCATGCCTCCAAAACGAAACTCCGACATGCCTGAGTCGTGCTTGCTTCGATTTCAATCATCTTACGTTTCATTTGGTTGTGGACCCAAGCTTGCAACGTTGAAGCTTATTATTTTAACCTTTTAAACTAGATAAAGTGGCGATCGAGCCATAGGTCTGAAGTGAGTGGAAAAAGATCCCAATGACGCTTTTGAATGACGTTTACTGAGAATGACTGGACTGCAAAACGCCAATTATTGTAGTGCACTCAAACTAATGTGGTGTTACGGAATGCTAGAAATTTTGTATTAAGATAACATGAGAAGAATTGTACCGTCATACGTCAGGTTGGGTTAGGGCTTATGGCCAGCTTCCGCCAATATTTGACTTCTGCATTGGAGTACGACAATACTGTCTTATATCCACAGCTCTCTTCAATTTCATTATAGAGGATATTCTACAGAACGCTTCATCTGGTCTTTTAGACGGTGCGGTTGAACTCCTCCCAGAAAACGGCGATTTTTACGCAAAGTATGTCGACGATATCGCCTTTCTGAGTGACAATGCACAGACAGTTCAATGTTCATTAGACCGCTTGGCAATTGAGGTGTGTAGGTACGGTACGTATTTTGCAACTTCTTCAAGATTGACAGAAGCCTGTACCTGCACTCGCCTGTTGTGGTGATCGGTAAGAGGTAGTCAATAGCTTCAAGTACCTTGGGAGCCTGGTCACATCTGGTGGATGTGTCGGAGAGGAGGTCTCATCACGAATTGTGAAAGCCAGAACAGCTACAACGAACCTGTGGCACTTGTGTTGTCGTCATGACATCCAGCTTTCCCCAAAGGGAAGGGTGTACAATGCCACAGTTCGCGAGACTTGGCCTATGCGCGTTGAGGATGGCTGGAGATTTTATTTGTTCGGTCAAACATGTCTCCGAAGCATTGTTCGTGTTCGGCGGGAACATCGGGTGAGCAAAGACGAGGTGCGCTTTCGTGCGTTGGGTGCATACAGTCGTCCTCTGACTGAGTTACTCGCTCCGCGTGGCCATGGGTGGCTTGGATACGTACTGCGCATGCCTGCCCATCGTCTACCTTTCCGTGTTCCTGGAAGAAGCGACGTGGCGATCAGGCTATGACCTGGGATAGAGGTATGAAGAATTAGGCTTCGGCTTTGTCATCGGCTGGTGCTTCCTGCCTTCGTAGTTGGGTTTGAAGAGATAGGGATTGTTGTTGATTAGACACTGTGAGAAATATGCCTCAGAGTCGGAATCAGTGGTGCAATTGCTGTATGGCCCGTCTTTAGAGCCCATCTACACAGCCGAAAAATCAAAAAATATTTCGGATGAGAACACCGAAAATCTGTCGGTTTATTATGGTTTATTATTTTTCCCTTCTCGTTCGCCCCGTATATGTTAGGTGCAATGCTTGTTTTCAAGCCGGTGATATATATATATATATATATATATATTAAAATGTATGGATGCACGATGCAGTCATTTCAGCCTTGTTTGGAATCATCAGCCGTACTCGAACTGGGACACGGATACGGGACAAACAACTGTGCTTTTAGTGCTTTAATCATGTTCTATCTATTTGCTGAACTTCATCATAAGATTTCTAAGAAAGATGAAGCACCTTTGTGATGCTTTCATGTGCTATTAAATGTTTTTTATAACGTCGAATAATTTCGTGTACAAAACAATCTCATTCTATAAACGTTGATGAACAGTTGACATGTAAACGCTAAAAAGAGGAAAAATTGTGAATCTTTGTTGAAAATCAGATTATTTAAAGGCGGTTCGTGATTTGATTATTTTGTATGATTCATCATGACAATTTTCATGTATAAACATCAAGCTTGGTGAAAATAGACGTCAATGACGCTAATGGGATGCGGTCATCTAGACTACTGGCCGTTCAGAGATAGTAAATTCGCCAGCTATCTTAATGCCTTCCGGAATATCCTCACTATGTATCCATCCGGTTGCGGACCTCCAAACATTGCATAAATGAAAATTTTCAAATTTTCAACTCACAATATCGAATGCTTGGCGGATCATTTTTTTAGTTACTGCACACGATCATCAACGATTAGGAATACTGTCATCCAGTTAACGGGGATAACAAACACAGGTAGCACGGTCCCAATGGGGACAGAGAAATATTTTTACACCAAGCAAGTAATGGACAAAAACATTTAACTTTAGTATGCTGAATGTTCTAGTGAAAGTCACATGCTAATTTGTGTTCAATGCAATTATTCGATGGTACTTCATATAAGCGAAATCAGAGTTTCGAAAGACTCACCGATTCGTCATATTCTTTTGGTGTTTTCTCGTTTCTGATTTTAACTACTTCCAGCATTCCTATTATCCCCCTCAGCTCGCCGGGCTCATTCAAAGCTCGGTCGATCGATAACCCCCAATCAATCTGTGGTAGCGGATATTCAAATTCGGTCACGTGAATTTCGCAGCCCCAGAATGTTAACTCTGTAGTGCGAGACCTTGTGTTGCCACTTTGTAAGTTTGCCATGTCCATCTTCTCACTTTCTGAGTTCTGGCTTACGAGGTCTTCTCTGTCCTACCTCGCAGATCCAAATATTTGTCTTCTCCCTTGTAGACGCACTGTCCCAACAGATCACAACTATTTCCGGATTTGTTAGTCTCATCGTGTTTGTATTGGTACTTGGGTGACACGAAAAATTGTGGAGGTTGAAAAGGTTCATTGGACATGTCTTGCCTGTTTAGTACAAGGCATCGTGAACACATCGGGTTTGTCCGCAATATTTCCACCCGACTAATCCATCCTTATCCCACAAATAACTAGACAAGTCAGTCAATGATCTGCTTCATGCACTTTATTGGGTAGATATCACGAACCAAAGGTGCGGAATTCCGCCTGAATTGCATCAGCCAACTTCTTCGCCCTGGATACCAAACGACCGTAATGTATTTTTAATAAATTCTGTCCACATAGTACCAGATGTGACGTACATTTCTAATATTCAACAACCCCTGATTGTCGGATAAGTGGACAAACCGTCGACGCTTTTGGTTAAAGCGGGTAACTGTGTAACCCTTGATGCCACCAAATGGCGTTCACAGCACTTTGCTGACGCAGTTGCAATCTAAAAGCGAAAGCTAAACTCATTCAACCAAAAGAGCTGATTATAACCGTAGTCTGTTCTTGATAAAGTGGTAACTACACAATTCTTTTCAGCTTTTTGAAAGCACAACCCAACACCAAGAAGTCCCGGAATTCATTGTCAGTGAAAGCCCAGCATCTTGATCTTCGTCTAATATTACATATTTAGACACACAGGATATAAATGGTTTGCAGTATATTTGCTGTGCTGTGATCTAGTTTTCATCGTTAGTTTGTGATTACTACAACGGAGAAAGCTTCCGGCTTTTTATTGGAAGTAGATTTTATAATACACAACGGAGGAGCCACGACCTGAAGTCGAATAGAGACTATAGCCAGACTGAAGTCCATTTTGCTCGAACCCGTTTTTGATGCTTCGTAAACTAATAACCGACACCTAGCCAAAGCCATAGCACGTCAGTGAATGAAATAATTTTTGTAATAGTTGTAAAAACTGAAATGGATTGAATTCGATAAGTCAACTACCGTGCTTAGTGCGGGTGTTGGGTGGTCAAATTAACAAACGCTATTCATCTGCATGTCGACCCAAGTGAGACCTTAAAAAGGAAGTCCGATCGTGAGAAGGATATAGGGGTGATCTTGTGACACTAACTGAACTTGGGTGGGCGATCGCAGCGGTGCCAGTGTCGAAACGGTGTTGCAGCACGTCCATACGTTCGATGTCAGAATCACCCCAAGCGAAAACATCATCGAAATCCCGAAAAATGTCTCTAGCTGGTTACGCACCGAACAGTCAAAGCAATGGGAGACCGCTGATCTAACTCCTTGATGTGGTCGACGTTAATGAAAACACTGACCGCCTACCTCCAGGTGTAATTCCGCCATGTAAACATGACAACAAAAACTTTGTGAATATTGATCTTGGCCCGATGTGCTCCAAAGAAATCGACCGCCAGAATGGCTTAACAGAACAACTTGCTAGTCACCAACATGCGTTGTTGAGTAGAAAATCAACCTATCACTAAAGAAACACGAATGGAACCTTCATTGGTCATAGGCTTATCGTTAAGGGCTAGTAACAATACTGTGATGCTGTCGACAGGAATATACTTTGGAAATTTATCTGATTTAATAACAGAACAGACAGCCCCGGTGTCAACTGATGCCCTCGAAGGAGTACTCCGAATAGCGACATGAAGAACCAGGCGTAACACCTGAATATGTAAAACGTTGAAATGACAAATAGAAACCATAGGCGAACAGGACTCACCTGGCTCATTGTGTCCGCAAGCACGCACCCGTGTACCGAATCGTTGGCGGTAGTAACAGTCCTTCATACCTGGATTTCAAGGCGGCCACTGGTGTTCACTGGGTGGCAGAAGCCCCAGGTAAGGTGACCGTGTCCAGGCACATGTACCGGACACCAACCGAGATCGGTGAAATGAAAACAGGCTGTCCTCGTACAGTGGTACGCAAGACGTCATCGAACTGCTTCAAGCGATATGTTGTGTTGAGTGCGGCTTGGGCCGACACGGGCGATCGCTGGATGAACTCCTTCATATGATCGGGTTGGCAAACTCCGACTCGTGCTTGATTAAGTATACGGGACTCGTGTGACTTGTTGTCTGAGTCAAGAAAGCATCGGAGGCCAGGTCGCGGAGGTCCCGGTCGAAAGCCAGAAATTTCTCGAATCTGTCAACAAAAGACGCAGACCATCAACCAAACAGCGACGGCGGCGGAAGAACGTCTCTGCTGTTACACCACTGTCCAAGATGCACTCACCGCGGACGATGTCCTAAGCCTAACCGTCAAGCAGAGAAAAATGTACATCTGGTTGTTACGGTGCAGAGAAATAATTCAGGTAGGACCGAACGTTGGCAAACCAACGGGGAAGATTATCGCCAATGCAAAATTTATCCGGTGGTGGAATGGTTGGGGTTGCTGGAGTTTTAACCACTCCGCCTTTGATTGCCGCGGCCAGTATTGTAAGAATAGCAGAAAAGAATAGTGCCCACTAGATAGCACAGATCCCGAATTAGGGGGTTCATCCGGGACCTCATGAGATGATTTCTCTAGTATTGTGTTCTGTTGGTCCCCAAAATGTAACCGATAATCCGAATTATGTTCGAAGCAGACCCACAATAGCAGGGGAATGGCAACGGAATATCGACCGTCTGAAAATGAAACTACCGACGTTAATGGAAGTACACGAATAAGTCAGTTGGAGCACGTGCAGTCACAACAATCCACAGAAGAACACAGAGTTGAGGTTCGACGTTTATCGATGGAGTGCAGACAGAATTCAGAAGTCATTGCTGGCAAAGTTCAGGGCCATGTAGAAGTCAGGGAAACCGGGCAATCACACGGTCAAACAAGTCATTCATGGGATAGGTCATCATGCCTCAGTACTTCCTCTGGTTCGGATCTCGTCAACATATCTTACATCTGAAAGGTAAAAGAGAAAGGAAAAAACAGCAGAAGTTCGGGGGCGCGTTCAACAACTAGCGACACAACGGCGTTCTTTTAACAACCTTTGCGATCGTCTGTGCTGCGCACCTATTCTGGCTTATTCTGATTTTTCACCTCCAGCTGATATTTTTGTCCTGGACACGGATGCCAGCGACTATGCCATCGATGCTGTGCTGTCTCAGCGTCGGACAAACGGTGTCGAGGCCGTGGTTGCTTTCGCCAGCCGGGCTCTGTTCACCTTGAGCAAATGACCTTGAGTGGGCGATTGCGGCGATCGATCAGGCCGACCGATAAGCCGTGACAGTACACTGTTGGATTGTCACGTGCGAGCAGGTTATTGCACGCGAAACCGAGCGGCGCATGCCGAATGGCTCAGAGGCACGACGGTAAAATGGGGCTGGCATGACCTCTGTTAATAAGACAGGTTCACTGCGTCCTGCTACCGCATACTGCATTCGTCCACTGTAGACCTTTACCTAAATTTGCAGACACCAAGCTGTATACATTCACCAATTATTCGCTGGACCTCTCAACCAGGCAATAACCAAAAATATGAATACTAGGCTGCGGTTTCACTAGGTCATATTAATAACAACGGACCAGTAGTAGGTATCGAAATAAATCGGCTTGCGGAGTAACCGATTCAAAATGATTTGTAACCCCTTGATGACTAATATATTTAATAACTTATCGAATAGTAACCTGTAGTTTGCAATTCAGTTTAAGCATATGAAATATCATCACGAAAATATTGTCACTATTTATTTCCAAATCCTTCTTTTGCTGTTTCCTACTGATTTTTAGGTGAATTCTAAACCACCCACACTTGAACCACTAGTGACGGAACCGTTGGTTGATAGATGAATAATTTACCTGTACCCTCATTTACGTATTATTATCCAATTTATGCTCTCTGTGATATGTGGTCATGTGCAATTGCGTTCCGAACCTGTGCACTAGCCATCTTCATTTGCGAGGCTGAGTATGGATCACGTGTCCTCACATAATTCAAAGAGCATGCTTTCGGATAATGGGAAAATCACGGACATTGTCATTGTTTCCGATAAGGAAGACGAATTCGTTCCCATATCAGTTTACCATTGGCTCCACATACGCAACCCAATTGTCCGTGTTCTTGAACTGTTTAAATTAACATTCTACCACAAAATATCGCGCTTCTATTCTCGGTAAATGCCATTTCGCTCATCGTTCGTTCCCGGTGTCAAACGCAACTCGACCCCTTCAAATTAGTGCAGTGCAACTACGAAATTATCAGGTTCACTAATGATGAAATGAATCCATTTTAAAGATAACTAGTAGGGATTTGTAAGGTTCCAACAACAAGGCAAAGATAGCCCGAACGGAACCTCGATGCACTCAAAAATATTGGCGGCTTGGTTTGGTAGTTCAGGATCGAAAGTTTTGGCCTTTGATTGGCCAGGATGACATGGAGTGCGTAGTGTTGAATTGAAATCGATGCAACGGGGACTACTGAAACTGTATCGCTCAAAGTTGATCTTCGTTAGCCACGACATCAACAGGGCTAAAAGTCAGAATGAACAGCGGAGAACAAGATGGCCGTTTGTTAAACGAAATATGTAATGGTGCGCTGTGTTACGTTGTGTGTTTGCGTGTGTGTCCAAACGTCTGTATCGATTCTGTACAATTTTTACGTCGATGCAAATAAAGGATGCACTGTCCCCGGGAGCCGTTCGGAAACCATGAGGTAAGATAAATTGCAAATGACTACAGTAGCTTGATTCTTTATTTAATTGAAGAATTTGGTCAATCGGGAAATGCATGATCAAAGTTAGAAGGATCAAGTACAATCATTGGTCAGGTGATCACAATAAGCCACCCATTCAAAACAAAAGTGCAATTTTATAACAACTTCGAAAGCATTCATTGTGTGTGAACGAGCGTGCCCTAAAATCGGGTTATTGCAGTGGCTGGCTCTTGCGGCTTCAGCCAAATGTCTTGACTAAAGTTCACGCCCACCCTGTTTAGACCGGTGCTAAGGTTCAAGTTAGCATGTGACTAGTCAAAGGATACTGTGCCATTCACTTGTCGTAATGGAATGGTTAATATAGACCCGCATTATCTCTTCGTTAAATATATAGCTGCTCGAATTGAACATATTCTGAGGGCAGTAACCCAATCCACGGGAACGGGTAACCCAAACTATGGCCTGCCCCTACCAAACTGCAGCGATCTCAAACATCGTTCGCACTACTGTTTTCGATTCTGAGCCATATCTCTCAAAGACGCTAACAAAGGGAAATCATCGTCTATCGGGCCCCAAACCGAAACCCGGAGAGGGCCACCTGATCCCATTGCCGAACATAACTCCTTCAAACATCTAAACTGAACCATAGCCTGACCGATACGTTTTTCCTCTCATCGTTGCCCAGCACTTGCAAAAAGAGCAAGAATTACGCCGAAAATGTGTTCACGACACCGAAGGGGACGTACAGTGAATATCACGGTCAGAGAGCTACTCTCGATACCTACTACTCGACGACGTACCTCGTAAGTGCTCATTTGATGTGTCTGCTGAACTCGAGCAATGATTCAGAGACAAAGGCGGTTCAAACAGCGAGAGTCGCTGGGCATCCGCAATGCTCAGGAGCCATGTCTAGCAATCGCAGAAGAGTTTTCGGACATTGGTGTTGTAGAGCTTTTAATTGAATAAAAGCCAGGAGTCATGCTGGTACCACAAGTGTCGCGGGTTCTCGAAAGCAGAACTGGCCCTGGTCATTCGTGATGTGATCTCCTCATTATCAATCCTAGTTGAAATTAATCTCCCAAGTTACTTCGAGCTTTAGACTATTGTTGTGAGCTCAGACGGTTGGATGGGCAGTTGGTGCTCGCGATTTTTCTTGTCACTGATCCACAGGTGTAGCACACGGATGGATACGTACACACACAGGCATATGAACACATACAATGTCGCCACCAGTTTCTGATTATATGCGAGCGGAAACGGCATGAAATCAACCTCGAAAACCTGTCTCCTCGAGCTCATGGTCAGCCCGATCTCTAGGGTCGAATCGCATGCAGGACTGGATTACATCGAATTGATACTGTCCGCCAGACAGCATGTACCGTCCCGCTACAGCTTACCTACCGAGTGCAACGTTACGGGTGGAGACCAAAAGTCACAGTTACTGAAGCAGGATCATGTGGTTCATCTTATGCGGCTACCAAATACACTGCCTACTTATTTCTCCTAATTAGGTGACGAGTTACGAGATACGAAACAGTAGAAAATTCGCTAGTGTTGTTCTCTTTCTTTCTTTCTTTCTTTCTTTCTTTCTTTCTCAATATATAATCCAAGTTGGTTTGCTTTGAGCTGGAAACTCATTCGAAGAATTGAGTAGGAATTTAATTGATGGAAATAGATGGGCTTTCACTCAGTCACTCCTCGCTGCCCTGCGGACAGATTCGTGTTGAAGTCAAAGCTTTGTCCGGGAACCCTAATGGTACTCATGCCTAGTGGCTGGACTCCCTAGCAGTATTCGTCGGAGAAGAAACCCCAATGAATAGCAAAAATGCTACGAATTCCATATTAAATCGATCGTCGCGAAGGGTAATTAAGACCGGACTACTCATTTTTTCGAGCAGGGTAAGTGGTGGTAAGTATATGCCTACTCCAAGTTCCCGTGCTGAGTCAATGTCCCACTGCCTTGTGGGTAAGACTTTCGAGTCAAAGGCTCCGATTAAGGTTCGGAATTAAAATAATTTCTGTGGTGTGGGTAGCCGTGATTTATCGATAACCCGAAATCTACACCGTCCCTTGTGCAGGGAACCTTTCTAACTTCCGTTCTTCCGGTCCATGGATTACGCAAGTTGCCACGAGGAATTGCGGCTGGACGGATTAATCTGATGGCGGCAGTAGTGGAAGGAGAAGAAATGGTTAGCGACACATCCCAGAGAATCAATGATTTTGCTTCGCCGATTGCCGTTGAGGGGCCTAACTACCAAGTGAGAGTCCATTTATTGCGTCCCTTACCACCCACAAATGACGGGAACTGGTGTACTTTATTGACGATGTACTTATTTACAAAATGATATAAGGACGTGCTTCTAAGACATCAAGACCTACTATCCCTCAAGGATACGTGTGCTCGTGAGTGGAAATGGCATTTTGATGATCCGCTGTTTCGGACCTCGGTGCAACGACTAGCTTTCGAAAATCAGGTTCTTCCAGGTGTATGCAGATTGCTCAACATCCAGAAGTCGCTCACTCTGAAGGGAACGGCCTCGTAGAAAGAACTGACCGCACCCTAAGAGTCATACGTTAAGCCACTGTGGATTTTGACCGTACCTACTAAAGCCACCGGTTTTAACGACTTACCGGGGAGCTCAACAGTCCACCACTGGGTTTTTTTCCCACGCGTCCGCAACTTGGTGCTGAGATTCGGTTGCCGGAAGAAGTCTATGTGCCGCTAGTATCCGAAAAGGCAATCGATATGGGTTCTTATCCCCTTCATTTTGAGCGTTCGGCTAACCCAGGCTCACCATCAAAATCATGGCAACAACTTCTTGCGGAAGCAACGTCAAAAATGCAATTACGAACTACATGCAAAAGGGCCCCGACATCAAGTCGGTGATATGCTATTTTGTCATCGATAGCTATCCGCCCCGGGCACCGCCATTATATTCCACCAACCACGGCAAGGACCGCTTGTCATTGTGCATCATCGCTCGTCGACAGTCTTTCTACTTCGTAACCCAAAGGGACCTGACTGTGATGTGCTGACCGTCCATTGTAATCAACTCAAACCGTACCATGATCCAGTGGAAACGGGCCCGACTCCATCGACCAGTAACCCGTCAGTATTTCCAGATATGACGTGGGTGGCTATGGAAGACCGCATGCTGTGGCCAATGGTCTTGGTGCTTGACATTGAGGACAGAGACTTTTCTGTATGGGGAGGGAGGGTAATTGTTTCGCCAGTGAGATCACTAAGGTCGGATTTATGCAATCTACTGATAATAACCTATCTTTCACAACCCTACAGTTGCCAAGCGAATCTGCAAGGTGGAAGCTGGCAAGTGGGAGGAAGACCGATCACGAACCAGAGAAAATACCGAAGAGAAAGATGGACAGGAATACCGTATAAGCCCCAATTTTACACTAAAAATTGACTGCAAACCAAATCCGATAATAAACGTAACTGTCACCAACCTATGTGTGCTTTCTGCGTCCCTTGGAAGGGTTCACCTGACTTGGATAACTTCAATTTCCTCACACTCACGCAAATAAGGTAACAAGCTGCCCTAGCTAGAACTGTGGAAATTTTCAGAGTAGATTTTTAACGTGTCTTCGAAACGCGCATACAGGATTCTACTTTCGTAATTACTCTTGTACTGTATTGTATAGACATATATGTACAAAA
>LUCM01009925.1:42838-87956 GCA_008360955.1 Fasciolopsis buskii | reverse complement strand
GTGTACGCCTTCTCAACTCTAAAAATATATATATACATATATATATATATATATTACTTAAGGTCCGCCTGGTTTGGTAAACAGTGTGGCGTGGGACATAAATCGAGGTGTACAGCGACGGACCAGATACTCCAATAGTTTGCGATTCAACTAAAGATCACCTATTCGGGATTCGAGTCCCATAGTTGAATATCGGTAAAATATGAGCTGATGGTGACAACAACAGGTGATTTACGAAAGGTCGGTCAAAACAATCCAAAGGTGCTACCATAACTTCCAGCGTTGAACTAAGCTATAAGACAACTCTCGGAAGCAAACGCTCTTACTAACGGAACTGAAATTAATATACCTCATATACTGTAGGTCTACGGCCACCGCCGCTGGGAGCAAAAGTGAAGTACAAGTCTGCACGGATTCGATCTTCAACTACAGCATATGATCAGTGGTGGTCCAACACCTATCCCCGCCTGGTGAGGTACTCGCATAAAAGTAGTCATATCCGGCAATTAACGTTTTTTTTCTTGTATCGATGATGTAAGAAACGGATCAGTTTAAATGCTTTGGCATAAATAAACAGAGGTCAAGCACCACTGATTGGGGGTAAGTGAGAAGAGCGAAACAAGGAGGAGAATATGCACCCACTCGAATTGCGATGTTCAGCAAACTCGTTCTGTGCACGTACGCGTCCAAAATGACGTGGATGGAAAGTAACAGATAAATCTAAAATGTCACAAGTCGGATGCTTGTAACTGAAATTCCATCAACTAAGTTGGAGATAGACAAAATAGGGCTGAACCTGTCCATGTGCTCGTGCTCGTGCAGGTGTTTGTCAATTGGTCTATTTGATGGTATACTCCATTTAATTGTGAGCAGTTTGACCACCCTATCAAGACTGCATGTGCACAATTGTCACTGATTTGATGTCAATGATAAAGGTTGATTTTCGTTAATCATTGGTTTGTACAATCTGTTCAGTTACTCGACTTGCACCTCATCTTCTACCGTGGCATCTTGAAATTGTTGATACTCACTGATCAGATCATTCATATTCGCCTCAGCCTCGCTAAATTCCATCTCATCCATTCCCTCACCGGTGTACCAATGCAAGAATGCGCGACGTCGAAACATGGCCGAAAACTGTTCACCGACACGTTTGAAAATTTCCTGAATCGCCGTGTTATTCCCGATAAATGTGACCGACATTTTCAATCCTCGCGGTGGAATGTCACACACAGCTGTTTTCACATTATTTGGAATCCATTCGACGAAATATGCACTGTTCTTATTTTGGACATTTAACATTTGCTCGTCCACTTCTTTCATGGACATTCGACCGCGAAACATGGCAGCCACGGTCAGATATTTACCATGTCTTGGATCACAAGCGGCCATCATATTTTTACTATCAAACATTTGATGTGTTAAATCTTGCACCGTATTACTTCGATATGGTTGCGAATGTCGACTGGTTAGGGGAGAAAAACCGGGCATAAAAAAATGTAGACGAGGGAATGGAACCATATTCGTGGCCAGTTTACGCAAATCCGCGTTCAACTGACCGGGAAATCGTAAACACGTGGTTACTCCGGACATGGTCGCACTGACCAAATGATTCAAGTCCCCGTAGGTAGGCGTGTCCAACTTCAACGTCCGATTACAAATATCGTACAACGCTTCATTGTCAATGCAAAACGTTTCATCACAATTTTCTACCAGTTGGTGTATGGACAGGGTGGCATTGTACGGCTCGACGACAACATCCGAAACCTGATTTAAGGACAACAAGACAAAGAATTTTATCATTGTACGCGATTAGACTAATGCCGGTCCAAAGACAATAGTGAATAAACACAAACAATTGTAGTGGAAAATTGCTTAGGAATTTGTGAAGCGAAAATCTGTGAATGCGTCACAATGATTTTATTTCTGTCTAGTAGTCACACGGCTATCGAAGGAAAACTATGGGACTGTTTAGAATGAAACAGAAAAAACGTAAAACATCTAAGATTATCATTTCTTTAAAAAGGCAAAATTGGTCATTTTCACCAATTGTAAATAAACCACCAGCTTTGGGTTTAAACAGTAATCAAAGCTGAAATCATTGCATATACTGATTAGAATGAACTCTGTCGAAACATTTTCGAATGCCAACACTAGGAACAATAAAATATTTGGTGTGAAAAAGTCCCTTTTCTTACATTCCCATCGATTAAAAGCAAAGAAAATTTATTTCGAAACACTTTCAAATTCTTTACTGTGATCCCGTGAGAAATGATGCGAAAATTGCATGAATTCAGTGTTAAGCTCCGAAGAAGTCAAATTGAAACGAGAAACCCCGAGGTAGACTTGGAGCATCACAGGTCAATTATCGTACAGGACACTTAAACTGACTGATCTCGCATTTGGTATGGATCTGTAGACAGGTGAAGTCAATGGGGACTGACTGGGGATATGGTGGAAGCTAGTTTCAGGCTGTTCCGAATTTCACACCGGACTGTTGGTCAGCCATCACTGTAAAATCGGCGGATTAGTCGTGGAGTGTCACATGCGAGCCTCCTTCTGACATTATAGTTATAGCATCCCAATTTCATTTTTTATTTTCTCATACCACTAAGATCCGTCCTGAACTCATTCTTGAGATAGTACAAGATAAAATATGGTTACTGAAACCATCCTTGGGGGGAGCCGTGATCTATTAAATGCAACCCAATACGATGAGGAAATTTGCGGGTTTGCACAAATACGGTGAGTTTATGTGCAAATCATGTAATGCAGTCCGATACAACTCTCCACGCTGGACCACGTAGACCAACTACCAATGCGGACCGTGACGTCAAGCAGTAATGAAATCTAAAAACTCCGCGAAGCCGATTGGACAGAACGGACTACGCCAATCGGAATATTCCCAACCTTGTATATGAATCCATGAGCTGTGAATATAAGTCGAATTTGTTTCTGTTCTGTTGTGGTCTTCTTCTTGACTTCATTCGTGTAGCTTGGATCCAAGCCATTGCAATACTTACCGGTAACTCGAGTCCGCTTTTTGCCGTGACCGACCAAATTCCGTATACTAATTACAAGTTCAAATATTATACTTACGTTTCTGTGGACTCATATCGGATGAAGCATACGGAAGGCCAGGCTTACATTCGTCAACTTGAAGCATCTGCAGGGTCGGCTTGACATATGGCTACCGACCAACGATCGAGTATACGCAGCAGCAGTGAGGTCGGTATCCTTCCATGAGTCGGAGACATAAGTGTTGAGAACAGACGTGGGAAGACTTTTGGAGTTTGAAGACTGTTGTTACTGTGATATTGGCAGAATATGGTGAGATAATTTTGTGAGTAGCTTGGAAGTTAAGTGAAAGGTGGTTGGTGGTAGGTTTCAGCCAATAGAAGAGACGATGAATGTGATTAGATTAAGTTGGTTTGGGCATGTTTTGTACGTGGGGACCGAATGACTGCATGACTCATTTTAGACTGTTCCCCGATGGAGGTCACGGTTGAAAAATGGTTGGTGACCAGTCGATGACATGATGAAATCTTTGAAAACTTCAAACAGTATACCGGCTGAAGTAGATGCATTGGACTACCGGTTCGCGGTCCACGAGATCCCCCGAAGCAACGGTTGGAGACGGTGGGTGATATGGCTCAGTGCCGCAGTGTCAGTGGGGTTCTTGCATTCGAGGTGCTTTCACTTCGGCATGATTATTCATCTTACTATTTTGGTGTCTTCGTTCTTTTTTTGCGTTTGCGTAGTTGGTGCTGTGCGGTAGCAACGAAAATCCGAGCATGTTGGTGCAAGGTTATTTGTTTTGAAAATGGGAACTGAACCGCTTCGCTCCCCATCCCCGCGGTCCTCCGCTAACCATAGCACATTTGTGGAAGCTTCAGACAGTTTTAGTATGAAGAGTGGAGGAAGCTAGTGAAGTCAACGATTCCTTCCTGAACTGAATTCTGAAATCATCTGTTCATCAAGAAGTTGCTTCACTACCTCATTTTATTATTCTGGTTTCTGTTCCTCAGAACTTGCCTCGGCAGTTCCTCGTCCCGTGTATTCCTCTCGTTCTTATCCAGGTCCTTCAGGAGGGTAGCCACGTTTACCAAGACTCCACCGCTAGATGGTTGACTTCTTTATTTAGGTTTTCCTTTACTTCCCTGGACTGCGAAACTCTGGAACACACTTCCTCTCTCTCTCTCTTCGTATTTTCTACATTGGAAATCAGGGTCAACGAAATAAACCACATCTTATTCTTGCCCACCCGATTCTCTTTTCGGAATGTCCTCTGTTTACCCTTTCATTGTAAAGCACTCCATGCAATGATAAGAACGAAAACGCTTCCCATAAACCACGCTTTACGACTCAAATGAAAGCCCGCTGTCAGTGGGGGACGGCATCTGAAAAAAACCGTACACGGTAGTTCTCACCGGCACCCAACGGAAACTGGATGGCCCGGTGGTAACATGCGCCTTCCAGGTAGGAAGCTCGGGTTTAAACCCCGGGCATGAAGGGATTATGCACCAATAATTAGCCCTAACACGAGCAAAACTCGAGTCTGGTGTCTCCCAAATACAAGGCTGACGAGACAACCTGAGGTCTGTGTGTGAAAAGTCCACGGGGTGGTCAGTCAAACAAAATACAGCCGGAACGGTTAGAAAAAATTGCTGTTTGGTGCATTCATGTTGCCTGCCTACATTCTTGTCGTCCACTCATGCCATGATTTTCACTGGCAGCTACATGGCATTGTGCTGGTGCAGTCGCGTTCTGACTGTGCTAATGGAATGTGCGCACGAATTGGCAAAGGCGAATCGTATCCGTTTGGGTTTATCTATCTACGGCTTGCCGATCACATTCATCACCGGACGAACTGTGGTAAGAAGGGGGAAGCTTTAGCTTCAGCATGCTAGGCGAGGACAGCATCCCTGTACGCCAAACTGAAGATCCGTTGATTTGTACTACCACTAGCGAATCAGATCAGACGGATGAATATTCCGTTAGTGTATTTCAATGAATGATTGAAGTTAACAGTATATAACAATTCACTAAACCGGATCTCAGAAACGGTTGAACATGAAATAATGCCTAGGTGTGAAAGAGATTAGTACATCATAAACCTGAAGCTGGCTAAGCCATTATTTGACCCTAGGGAACTCACTTTAGGTGAAGGGACAGTAGAAAAACTGCATATAATCCGATCGGGGAATTCTTCTCGAATTTTGCTCACTAACAGTGTCCCCATTCCGGCCCCAGTACCACCACCTAGAGCGTGCACCACCTGAAAACCTTGCAGACATTCGCACAATTCGGCCTCTTTGCGAACAACCTCTACAACATTGTCAATCAATTCGGCTCCATCGGTATAGTGTCCTTTGGCCCAGTTGTTACCTGCTCCGGTGCTCCCGAACACATAATTATCCGGGCGGAAAAGGTTTCCGACCGTGCCACACCGGACAGCGTCCATCGTTCCCGGCTCTAAGTCACACAGAATCGATCGAGGCACAAATTTTCCACCTGTGCTTGTGTTCAAGTGTGGATAAAAAACGAGTTGGTTGTACAGTGAGAATAACAGTCACGAGAAAGTATCAGTTTCATAAGCTAGGTTCACAAATAAAGTAACGCAGATCCATGAGAGAGTAGCAAACACTAAGCTATTCGTACTAAGATGAAGATAGTTTATCAAAATGCCACGTTATCGGACGGACATCCTCGAGGGCCTGGGTGAGATTTTTGTGGTTTTTAATCTGGGTGAGTTGACGGAAACGCAAGCTGAATAAAGACCACCATACCAAATGAATGCTATTGACTTAAGGTTGAGATCCCTTAATATATACTCTCAACTATCTCCCATTTATAAATGGATTGGTCAAAAGCAATGTGGCTGGTATGAATTGTAGGATCGGCGACAGTGTCCACCCTTACGATTCGCAACACCACGCAAAGACAGGCAACCAAAAGAATACATTGTTTAAGGTGGGAATATATTAATCGGAACCATACTTATATCATTGTAAGACGTCGCTGCTAAAAGTGCCGCGTGGTTTGTAAAATCACAACTCTGTGAATGCCTTCAGTGCGTCGAGAGTCGTGCGCCGTGCGATCATTGGTACACGTGAAAAATCCGGAATATTATTTTTACTACTGATAATATTGTCGGTAGCCAAAAGTTGCTGGAATCCACAATGAACCAGCTTTCAGACCGGGCGCAATTCGCAGTACACTGAAATCGAAGAGCCATATTAAGTGCGAAATTTTATTACCTGCTAACATTTTTGCGACCATTGTGTTAATTAACGGAGGAATTTCCACATAGAATTCATTATGAGTTTGCACTAAAGTTCTCTTCAACCCACTGCCATCACTTCAATCATGATCAAGGACGCCTGGGGCGCCACGAAGCTGAGTGCGCAACAGTTAAGCCAGATCACGCACACAAAAGCAAGAACAGTTCGATCCATTCCTGTACTGGGAGCAGGGTGTTTTGGCTTGATATCAGCTGTGATGCGTTTGTAAACTAAAAAAGTGCCTAATGTGAGTTTATAACTTGAGTTGCATCGTGGTCTATATGCGCATTGAATGAAACAATGATAGCGGTAATATCATAAGTTAAAGTAGCTGACTAAAAATAACAGTTCAACCAGAGACTCGTACACGTGGTCATGGCCCATTATGTTTATAAACAAACATTGCCAGCAAGCCTACCGCGAACTTTAGGCTAGCCGATCGACTGGGTTTCCCAGGGGTTACGAGGACAACCATACATTCACGTTTTCAATTTGAGAAATACGGCACACACGTTAGGTCCAACATTGATTTGGTGTCAGAACATGCTCTCAACAACCCGAGACCTAATGAACTGAGTTGCATCATCAGCTCACGTGATTTACCAACCAACCAACCGCGGTAGGCCCACTGACAGTAATGATGAGAAAACATAACAGACCGTGGCCGTCTGCATGAGTCTGTGATCGAAATGCTATTTTCACAACCTTTGTGGCTGCTCATGTGGTTTGGCTTAAATGTTGCCCATTCAGTTTTGTGATACGCCAGTATTGTAAACATGGGTCTGAAGACGGATTTATCAAAATCTCACCGGATTCCACCAACTTTTACCCACCAAAAACATTATCAATATTAAATATGAACAATAAGTTTTGGATTTCGTGATTTTCCCTGCTTCAGATATATGTGAATTCGCGAAACAGAGGAGTCAAAAAGGCAAGCTTCGCCACACATGCACACGCATACAATGGATTCCCGTCACGTTGCTGTGTCAAGGGGCGATTGGCTATGCTAACGATAGCCTCGTGAACCCGCGTATTTAATCATTGGTTGGCAAGCACAGGAACATTTTTGTACTCATTTGCCCTAGGCGCAAAATGTTACATCTATAAAGAATGACACGAAGCTGATGGTGAAAGCCACCAGGAACTTACCATCGAACGATAAAACAGCCACTAAGTTGTTGTGATTCCAAAAAAGTTTGGAGTGCTTAAGATGCCAGGTTTGAATGTAAGGACCGGGCACGGTGCCAGTAGCACTCAGAAATGGTAGCTTTTGAACCAAATTGGCTAAGACGACTGTTTCAGTGTAATCACGAAGGTCAACATCGTTTCGCTGTTAAAAATGATTGATCACAGTTACTCTGACGCCAAGCAGAGCTGGGAGATTTCTAGTGGGCTTCAATGGACCTTTTGATAGAACTCACATTAGCCCGAGTGAACGCACCTACCGAAAAAATTGTCTAACAGGAAAGAAATAAGCACAGAAATAAGGTGGTCATCATGCAGAAGTTGATATGAAACTCCATCGATTTGGCTTGTCAGAAGGCATGAGGAGAGTATGTCTTCACTCATCACCCACAGCAATGATTGTGGCAGTGTAAATTCCGTCACCATGAAACGAATGATGAGAGATATTTTCATCAGAAGAGCTCAACAGGGTGGCCAGTTCTTCCGTTGAACTGGACCTTTCCAGCGGGAGTCATGGTATGATAGGTGGCTACCACATGCCATTACCTTCACTATGAGCACAGCATAAAATGGAGCACTACAGTTAAGGATTTATTGTAGCATCACGGATCCGGAGTTGTTACCGCTATGGGTTATTTCCCTCGCTCATATCTACGTTTGCTCGCCAGTTCAAACGGCAGGGTAGTAATCAAAAGGGAGTGGTGAGCATCAACGACGATGAGGTGTCAGATTCCGATATTGTGCTTGTAACAACAACTGGACAAGTGCATACACTACTTGATAGTGGATGAAGAGGAACTAACGCTTATGGACCGTTTCACTTAACTTGGCAACTAAGTTTCGTCAACGCGCTGGCTGGAGACACTGAAGGATATGGCGAACAGTGTCAGTCGCGTTGTCATTTTCTATCGAATCAGAATGATTGAGGGCACGTCCGTTCTTACAGTTAGACTGTATTCCGTGTGTTGGATAGGAACATTCTAATCTTTTCCTATCTGTGTAGGTCCCCTCCATGCTCCCTTTAGATAAACATTCTTTTTATAGAATCCTGTAACCGTGGCGAAAAAGGGCAGCGGTCAATGAGGCTTGCCTCGCTGTTTAACGCTGAACGATGATGATACATCTAGCTTTCCGAGAAATGATACTGAACATCTGGAGGTGTTGAGCCTCATATTCGAACAGTTAACAAAGTCAGACTGTCTGCTTTTTAAAGTCACACCTATGAACTGGACGAAAATAATCCGAGCCTACTAACATCCCTATTGGTTAGCCGTGGATCGGATCACAGACGTGCGTTAACGCAGTGTACTGATCATTGTCACCTACTGCTTGAATTCCAGCACTTCGTTTAGACAACGTATACTTTTCTACGTCTATCATATTCGAAAATATTTTGGGTTGTATCTATGTAATTTAAAATTTTTTGAACTGGGAATGCAGACTAGTCAGTAGGATTCTTGATAAGCCGGTATTTTGGCTTTTTTGGGTAGCCTTATTCCAGGTAGAATTACAAATGATTTTAACCAAGCCCACTGGATTGTTGATCATTGACAGATAGGTGCTCGCAACAAACTCACTGCTTTTCGCTATTACGTACGAGTGCTGGTTCGGATGCACACAACTTATCTTGGTGTATCGTCGCAAGACACGACCGGTTTTACGGTAATGACAAAATCCACTGGAAAATGATGGGGTTGAATTTCAAGGCGATAATGTTTGGTCACTACATACCTTCTAACATGTTACTATTGCAGTCGTGGTAAACTCCATTCTTTCCTTGTTAATTACCATACTGGAATTTTGTGAAGATGCTGTTTGCTACATTAAATCTCTTGGGCGGATAGTCAGGTTTACTAAGCAGCAATTTTGGAACACAATAAAAATGTGGGACTTTAGTGTTCGGTGACACACCTTGGTCAGAAAAAGATAATAATTGGTGAAATGGAACAAGATACCATAAACTTGTCAAAGGCAAAAGGATGTAGATTGTGAAAAATGAATAATGTCCATATTTGCTAATTCGATAGAAGAATCGCCTTGTTCTAGGGCACTTCTGAATGTTGGAAATAATAATCCTCTGTTTGCCATAAGTGAATTCGAATATTTTCCAATCTCCGTTGTGATACAGCTTTGTTGCTAACTCCCTTTGGTAAGTCGAAATTTTTCTATCCTCAGCACTGCCAATTTTCCGGCTAACCAAAATGCTATTCACTGAATGGGGGAGTTTTCTAGGCAAGGTCAACATAGGCGCCAAACGGTTCACACATCTGATTAATCAGTGGTCTGATGATCGAATTCGGTTGATTGCATCGATTTACAACTCGCCTCTTCCGATCAACTGAGGCGTGTTTGTGGGCCACTCAGTGGGGTCTACGCGTCCAGGCTCACGATTAGCCTTGATATTTGAATTTTTGACCTAAGGCCATCACGGACAGCCAGGCGATGGAATTATGTGACTTGATCGCAGCGCGTAGGCACAAACCATCGGTTGCACGGGTTTTCAGTTTTAAGTCGACGTCGAGGCAGATACATACTCTGTGCGGAAACGCGACGGTTTTTTTCCACTACATGCTCATTGGTCGGCTCCCGAGGTTTGATTTGATTTTCCGAATGATTCGTCATGCGGTGGAAACATCCAATTTGTCACTAAAACCTATGGAAAAATTGGACAGCTGTCTCATCCTTCTCATGAGTAGTCAGTATTGCGTATCCATCGTGCTGGAAATGGGACGTGAACCCGAAGCGAATGATTCTGAGCCGAACGCCTTAGTTATTACACTAGCCGGAGTGATTCTCAGCGCTACAAGAGACAGCACCCATATCCGGGCCTGGATTTTGAAGACCACAGACCACTAGATACCATATGAACGACTACAAGGTTGGGACGATCTCCTCTGTACGAGGCGATTTTCAATGAACCGTTGAGAACCACCCCCGCTAGCATAACGGCTAAGGGGTTCTAATTTTGATGATATAATGTGAATAACGGCGTTGTTGGTAGATGTAGTGCACCAACGTTTCGACTACCGTGGGTGGTCTTTCTCAAGGCAACTTTTACAATCAAACGATTACAATCATGGTGCATCGATTTTTCGATTCAACTCTTACATCATTTGGCTAAGGCGTTCTACTCATAATCGCTCCTTCTGGCTTTGTTTCCCAGTTCCCGGTCGATGGACACGCGCTGCGGATGATCTCTGACGGAAATACACTTTTCTCTAGGCCAAGATCCATACGAAATCTGTGGGCAAATTGTCCTGACGGTACGCCTACTGTTGCGACAACCTCAATAAGCCCATACCCATTTGTTGGGCTTAGCCTTAAAGGTTCACGCGTTGGTTCAATCAAATGCGTTGTGTTGGCGTCTGTGCCTATACACGAATGAGGAACAGCATGTCATGTGATGCCTCAAACTTGCTGACCAGTGATTCAGTTGTTCACTGGTCACAGCTTTGATCTCAGTGTTTTGTTCATCTCCCTTATGTTAGTCCGTTAGGTGCGTACGTGATCCGTAAAAGCGCAGCTGTGACATACGAAGGCCAAAAGGACTACGGTTGTGTGTGCGCGTGCGCGGTTGAATTTTTGATCGCAATCCCCTATTCTCCTCCTCCATTCTCGTCAGCGTACGCATATACTCCGGTTTAAATCGAATTGGTCATTGTTGCTTTGTTGATATTTGAACGCAATGAAGCTGCACTCAAGCCGCAATATCCTGCCCTCAACACAGCCGTAGGTATGTGCGTGTGTTTGGTTTGATTCAATTGCTTTCGTGACATGCCGAGCGTAGCAATTACCTCCCCTAGTGTCGCGGTGCCTGTTTGAAAGATTCCAGCTGAGCCCGCGACAAGTCTACTGAATTCGACTAAAATTTTAACTGCCGACAACGATACCTACCAGTAAAAGTAACGTTACGGTGCGTTGGCCTGTGTCCTTTCTCGCTAATGGGACGGTCTTTCTACAAACCTAACAGGTTTCTAGTTTTGCTCTTTTGAATTCACTGCATGCCTGATGTGTGCTGGGTTAGCGATAACAACCACGTTCATTTCGTTCAATCGGGAACCACAAACTGCACCCGTAAGTGCAACCACCGCATTATGTTCTTACCGAAGATCCATTAAGAAGCGTTGGAGATTATAGTGTGTTTGTCCTGACAAGGTTGCATGATCGAACAAAAAAATTGCGTTGTCTGCGTAGCCGAAAACTCCTCATTCCGCTGACATGATGCTATCTAGGTCTAGGAAGGAAATGTCGATGGAAGTGTGGCGGAAGCGGCGTAATGAATCCAACTGAGCAAATAAATGAAGAAATCGAAAACGATCGGTAATGAGTTTAAGGAAATGATTATTCAATGTTCTAGGAATGGCAAAAGTCTGTACCTTACAGCAAATTATTTCGGGTCCAACATCAGGACTTTCCAAGGCACTGCCGGGAGAGAATATCAATTCAATCTTCAACGAGAATTCACAAAGTAAACCTTTTCAGGTAAGTATATTACGCGGATTCTTTCCATGCTAAAATAATGTGTTGTAGCAATAGTATCTGTGGTCAAAATGAAGATGAAAACTATGTGTATGCACGTAAAGCCCAGCTTTTTGTCTATTGGTAGTTGGTTGGCGGTCACGAGAATTCAGTGGAAAAGTTTATCATGCAAATGATCAAAAGCTGCAAACCTAACGAAGTACAGAAACGCGCTGAAAATGCAGCCTACTCGGAAGAACAAGGACATAAGGTGTTGAACTTGCAAGTGCATAAAACTGGTTGAAACATGGTGTTATCGGATTAGGGCAATGGAAAATGTTCATATGGACGACATCCGAATGCAGGTTTCAGTGGTAAACGAAACAGACTCTGGAATTATGAACGAAGGAAATGCGCAAACTGCAGCTTGGATTACCAGAGCCTCAAATTTAAAGACCATTGATTAGTTGGAATAATGCAGACGGAATACGCAGGTAACGGACGCAGCCTTTTAGTCTCGTGTAGTTTTTTAAATATGTCTCCCACGCCATTCTTGACAGCTACCGGTGCTCATTCATGTTTTGGCGTGGGGACAATCCTGCAGTTCAGCCACCGTGCTTCCAAAAATTGATAGGCGAATCGGATCTCAGTCTAATCGACGCTGCACCATGCGCTTTGAGCGCCCACCAATGGACATGGGCGTGATGTCTTGTCTACTAGTTAGATGAGTCATTTTCTAAAACCAGGTTAGCTATGAAATTACTTACGTCATCGCATCAGTTTCGTACACTTAGCATTTCAAGGTAGCGCAGTGAGTTAGATGATTTGTTCACCACTGTACCGATTTACGAACGGATGGTCCAGTCAGTGCAGGGACCAAATAATCCATTTTTACGGGCACTGTTAGGTGAAGAAGTGATTCCAGAGAAAGCAAAAAAACAGATGGTTATTTGTTGTTATCATTTCGAAGACATTGTAAACCAATAGCGCTCAAATAACAAGTGGCTGTTTTGCCCAAAATGCTCTGTTGTCTCTGCTCTACAAAAGTCATGATATCAGTCGGTCGGTCGGCAAATGTTTGAACTATGACGTCAGAAATAGCTACAGCGCTGCCAAACTGGTAACTGTTCTTCGTCCAACCGGGATAACCACGTTATCGGTTGCACTACTTTTGTCTGCATGCGCCTAACCTGACTGTTCTTATGGTCCCAAAAATTGGGATGTTCAGTGGTTCACACATGCAGAACAAAAAGGCCGTTAAATGATCCAGTCGTCGAACTTATCCCTTTAGGGTTACAGAAAGATGTTAAGATCGGTTTCATACCTGTCACGTAACAAGAAAATCGGACATTTTCCAAGTCATTGATTACACACCGTGCGAAGAGCAGCAACTATTGCGTCATTACTCACGTGACTTTAATGCCATCAAGTACAACCACAACAGATTAATCAGTTGAACAAAAGCATCGTCAGTCGAAATTCTGGAGCGAAGTGAATCGTTTGACTCTCAATACTTTTATTTACTTTTAATATTGAACCATGTTTACAATTTTGCCACTTTATGTTACTTTTTCTCCACCGTGAAAACAGTTATCACGATCGTAGTAACTGCTGTGTGAGGAAACAGAGTGTGAGGACAAAATGTTCACTCAATGCATCTACCTTAGTGCTACTAACCATTGGACTGTTTCCCGATATACTATTTTGAGTATTTCGCGCGCGTTTCACCAAGCCCATGCAAATAGTTTTTACTTTAGAGACTACTGATAACAAACAGAGTTATCATCCATCGATGACTTTCAGCGACCACGTAAAGCAGCACGCTGTTAGGCATTGATATTTCGTAGACAGTCTACGCCCATTAGTCAATGACGTTGATTCCTAGACGATGGCTAGATGTTTGTAGTGATCTGCATTGACTCAGAGATGATCGCCATTTGTTGTTAAACAACAAGAAAACCAGCAGTAAAATTCGTTTCATGGACAGTGTCGATTGTGGAAACATGTGCGATGACAGTGGAGAAGCTTCCAGTCCGTGTCGTGATTGATGAAGATAGTGTAGCATTAGTTTGGAATCAAACATGGGACCAAAGTAGCAGCATTTGAATAAAAAAAAAGCGCAAACCGGGTAGGAAACAGTAATTCCGTGTGCATTTGCATTATACACATTTTGGTCCTTTTGCTTCCGATTTTGTATTGGTTTTATTAAGACACGGGACCTGAGATAATTCACACACCATTCGCACCACTGACTCTGATTCTGAGCCATATATCTCAGCCTCTCTAATCAATGATAATCCTTATATATTGGGCCCCAACGACGATTGCAAGATGTAGCAAACGATACCAGAGCCGAAGAAATCCTGTTCATTTCCCCCCGCACCAAGTCATAGATTGACTGCTGCATTGCTTCTTCCAGCCTTGCCCAACACGTGCATAAGGAGCAGGAAAAGGTAAACGATGGGCAGGACATATGTAATAGATGTCTAGGCCACAGGAGACGATGTGGAACAAATGTCTGGGTCATAGGGTGACTATCAGCAAGTTATATACAAAGATGCGCATCGTTATTGCTCATCTGACGTTTCAACTTGACTGGAGCAATCCTTCGAAGGAAGGGGGTTCCCGATGTAGATAACCATCGAGCATTCGCAATACGGAGGGACCAGATCATACAAGGGCATAGAAGGGCGCTATAAACCGTACATGGAAAGTCAAGGATTTGGAAGTACTATGGATGTTCTAGAAAGCACAAATGGCTCCCTATATTCGTGAAATGACCTCTTCAACATCATCTCCGGCTGTCCGAAAGCCATTGAAATAATTTTAAGTTACCGACCATTTCTAACTGATCATCATAAAGGATGAGGACCCTGTCAGTCTTGAAGAAGTACGTCGTACTTTGAAGGTGTAAAGCACATCCTATTTGGATACTTCAACCAACAAACCACCCAACGCAGGCTGAATTGCCTGTACATCTTGGTTCACTAGGGCGATATTAGCAGCAAAATCGAGGATGAAAAGTCTGCACCCTGGCAGAAGTTCAACACCAATATACGCAAAGCGATATGAAAAAGAAAAGGGAATATACGACGACCGTGGCCTACTCCATTCGGGAATCTGTCCTAACCCGAGGTGTCTTTTGACGATGCAACTGTTTGAAAACCGACACATCTAACAAATAATGTCACGATGCACACCTGTAAATGGGGTCGAAGGGTGTGCGGATGTCTAAGAACACAATGACTGTTGGCCTTTGGAAAACAACGGTGTTCTAACAGCTGTTGGAGGATGGTCGGATTACACATCTACGACCGCGGCGAAACCCACCTTGCTTCTCCTCCCGAGGTTGCGTATCATGAGTGTCGTACAGTCTGCACAGAATGAATTAAGCTACAAGATTCGAAACCACCACAATAAAGTTAGTATTCTAGTGGTCAGGGTAGACATTACAAGAGTACTTTTTAAAAGATCGGGATCACTACCAATTCCCCACGTAGAACCTGCTCAGTGAACCAAAATTTGGAGAGCAAAATCTGAAGTTTTCTAGCAAGTAACATTTCGACGCTTACAAATGGAACTAGGGAAAGGCAATCAAAGTCTGGCGTTTCGCGATCTCCTGAAGTTTAGATCACTTTGTTGGTCTCAGTCTGAGATGGCTTTGCTGAGGCAGATCATGGGACTTGTGCCGGAATGGCTACGGAAGGAGATAAAGCTGAAGCCCAGTTGGCTCGTGCCTCAAAATGCTCCTCGTAGTGTCCGTGTGAACTTAGTTTATTGTGGGCCAGCAAACAGTCGACTGGTTCGTTTGTGTTCACTGTTCTCCAACCAGATATTCGGGTAAGATAAAGCATCTTGTTGGGATCCCAAATAATAGAAGTATCTTTTATCAATTATCTTCTATCTGTTTATTCCATTTATTAGTAAAATAACAATGTACACCATTTTTCAGGAAGGGGGACGCGACCAACAGAAGACTGCCAAATGGGAAAGCTGACCAGAGGTGGGAGTATTCGAACTCCCGACTCTCAAGTCCAAATGCCGCCACCTTATCCGCTTGACCACCGCCGGTCATCTCCGAGGCTCACTGAGACCATCAGATCTAGTGATCCCCACGTAAACTTGCATTGAGTTCTCGTTTCAATACGAGGCACAACTCACTACACTCATTACTAATCGGGACGGCCCGGCGTGCATCAAGAAGGCACACAGACAAAACAGAAATCTGTGGTACCACGACGCGACGGGTCAGGACAGAACTCACTAAGCCAACAGAGTGCAATGCATTCCTAATGATAATCAACCAGTAGTGGTTGATGTTATCAGCTGGACGTAATTCTACTTGTCCAGCTAACGTGTTTCGGACAACTTATATGCAAGTCGGGTAAGATAGCTTATCGCAGTCTAACCGCTTCTGTATTGTGCGTTTCGGATGCCCACCAAAGAACATGAGCAGTGTGGGACAGAACACGCCGTTGTCGTAGTTGAGGGACCTGGAATTTTGTGACATTGTGGTCCACATGGATCGTTCGCTGACCCTAGGAAGGCCAGAACGTTTGAAGTTCCTGGTGGCGAGAACCAGGTGATGATTTGGGCACAAAATCACCAACCCTTCATTGTTTTTGGAACGACAGGAATCGAAACCAGAGACCTCCTAAGTGCTGCTCGTTAGGACAAAGCCGACCTACTATGGAATTCACACTTCTCATTAAAATCACTAAATCACCCTGTTTTGTTATATGTAAGGGGTCATGCAGCTTTTGACAGGAAGTAGCCATGGTTGCATCTGGCCTGCAGTTTGTAGGCGCGTATGCTGAAATGACAAACAAATTTCGTCTATCAAAAGGAAGATTGTACTGTTTGCTTGAATTGCTAAGTCTCGCTGTGCAGAGCTGGCTGTCGGCTGGAGTCAATTCAGTCAGTTTTACTCATCCCACTGAAGTCACCGAACAAACGTGCACAAGACCGAACGGAACTAGCGATCCCATTCAATCGCTCATTCACGTTTGACAACGAGTCCTAGTTCGGATCGAAACGTCACGATAAACGTATTAACTCAGTGTACGCTTTCTCAACTCTAAATATATATATATATATATATATATATATATTAAATTGACTTGAAAACAAACATGGTTCCAACGCAACTATTTATGAACGGAGAAATACGGGAAGCGGATAAGAAAGAAAATATTAATAACGATAATTATTATTATGAACAACGACAAACGACATATTTCTTATTGTGTTCTCATTGCACACATTTGAATGAGAATATCAGCTGAATGACGGAGCTGAAGTGTCGAGTGGAAAAATTTTGGATATTGCACACATCGAGAGCTAAGGTCTCTCCTTGCACGGGAAAGACATGCTTGTTTTGCTTTGCACATCAGTATTTAGACGATAAACATGGTTAGATTAAAAGCGAGCAAGCAAATTCAATAAACCGTGGATGCTAGCAGGCAGACGTCAAAGAAATGAAGCAGAACTTTATCCAGGTACACTATCATCACTGCGATCCACAAACGTTTTTGATGGATGTGAGACGATAGGGCCACATTAGTCAGTAGAGTAACGAAAAGTTGTGTACAGATGAAAATTGTTTCTGGGTTTGTCAGGATGTACTTTACACAACTTTATCTAATCGATAGAGCTTTTCACAACAGCCAGCTTATATCATCAATTCGAGAATTAACCGCAAAATTTTATGTTTCACACCGCGTCAAATCCGAGACCAGACTACCGTCTTGGAAGTGACGGAACACCAAACTGCGGAATTCGGTGAAAGTCAACTCTGTTGTTTCGCTCTGTGATTTATTGCTATTACACAAAGTCGACTAATAGAGAATCAAAGGTTTGGAAGTACAGTTATGTCGTGAAATCGTCACCCTGGCATGGGAATGCTCGCACAAATTTTACACAGTCGGTGGTGGAGAACAACACATGCCTATTTCACAAGCTGTCGAGTGAACAATTCCTAGTCGATCTGAATGGGATATTGTGTCTCTCTAGGCCCATTAACAACGCAGTTTTTTGTTAATCACACAGGACAGTTAGCACAGAGAAGTTGATCAGATGTGCGAACCTGGTAGTCCTCTTACGCATGCGAGACAAATATCATGACCAAAAAATATCGGTCCGCAGACACAGTTTGAGGATAGGAGAAAAAGACTCGACAAGTCAAATTTAGGAAAATATTCACGTCGAATCATAGCAAACATTATTCCATTGTAAAGTACGCTCGAGCGATACCAGAATGCACGCCAAGGCTGAGCGTATACACGGCAGCGATGCAACAAACGGAGTTCTGACCAGATGTTGCGTGCGCTACGAGCAGAGTTGGGAAAGTTAGTAATATTTTGAGCAAGTTTTCACTTTGAAATAAATCAATTCATTTTAACTGAAGGACATTTTTCTCCATACCTCGGTGTACAGCTGAAATTTAACCCAAACCAACGTTCATGCACTTTGATATCTAATCATTATCGTTAGATAAAGTAATGGACACATTCAAAAAGTAATCACCACGTGCGATTATGCATTGCCATAGTCTTCGGTTTATAATGTGACTAGGAAATGAAAGTGATTCCTAAGGATGAGTGTAAATGGACGATTGTACCGATTAACAAGGAAAGCAACAGGTCGTGATGTGATAAACGCTAAGGAACTAGTTAAACAGGCGCTGCATGGAAACTGCTGAAGTCTACTTTCCTTCGCAGAGTACCTAATACTCGTGAGAGACGTACGCGTGAGAGTTAGCCGGGTATTCGTCCCAGTTCTGGTTGTACTGACCAAATTTTCACTGAGACAGATCTTAGAACATAGACGCATGTTCTGTGGACCCACGGTTTCTGTCTTCATCGATTTCAAAGCCATGTTCGGCTCAATCGATTGTGCAATTTTATGGGGCCACATATCACTGAAATGTGCTCTAGAAAAATTCACTTTACCCAACCAATCTCTGCATGCGAGCGGCGGAGTCCGAATACGTGCTTATGGCAATCTTTCATCCAAATTCACCATAAAGTATGTTGTTCGTCAGCACAGCCCAATTTCGTCTTTTCGTTTTAACTTTGTCATTGAGATGGTTATGGCGATTGACCTATTCTCAGGTAATAATGGTGGCATTGGTATTTGCTTAGAGAGAAACCTGTGATTTGGAATACGCAGACGATGTTTTGTTACTGAATGAAGATTGAAGTACGCTGCAAGTTTTTCTCCATCATGTGAACGATGGTGTAGGTATGTTTGGCAGATGTTTTGCACATTCAAAGTGTAAAATGTTGTTGTAGGACTGGATTCGCTCAAAGTCGAACTTTGTTCTTGCAGTGGAACAACTATTTCAGGTGGATAGATTTAGATCCTCGGATAGTTGTATCCCGTTTTGTGGTCGTATATTAAAAAACGTATTTTCACTCATGTGAAATTCCCGATTGGTATGTGCTAACTTGAAGCATTTGCAGCATTGGAGTGACATCCGATTATGGGTGGAAGGTTGAGCGTGTGGTCGTCATTGCTCTACGGTTCGGAAACATTGCCCTTGAGCGCAGAAGACTTGTATTCGAACACCTTATTTCTCACGGTATACCCAAGGCTTGAGCGGCTTACGCTGAACTAAACCATTTGTTGAGTCGGTTTAATATTTAACTGAAGTTGAAAGGTTGCGTGTACTGTGCCGCAGAGCGCTCAGCTCTGTTGTACGGTTGCGAGACATAGCGTATGCTAGTGGGAGATGTTCGTCGGTTAGAGGTTTTCGAACACCCATGTCTACGTACTACGGCTAGGATTGGATGGAGTGACCGAGTGAGTAATGCGGCGGTTACGAATTCAGCATTAGGTGACAATTCTTAGAGCAACTTACCTCGGCGTATGAAACCGCGTGGGTTACGCTGATTGGGTCGCGCGTTGCGTATGGTGAACACTCGTCTACCATACCGTGCCCTATCTTGCGTTTCTCCCACGGAGTGGAGGAAGGAAAGCTAAGTGGAGGTCAGAAGATGACGTGGCAACATGCGATGAGAAAACGTATAAAGAACTTTGTTAAATTAGTTGTTTCACGCTTTCGTGGTTGGAGTCCGAAAGTTCTGTCAACTAGGTGGCTGGAGACACTGAAGGATTTTGCAAAGAACCGCGAACAGTGGCGATCATGTTGCCATTTTTTATCGAATCAGAATGATTGGAATAGTGTGCCTGTTCATTTGGTCTGTATTCCATATGTTGTCTACAGTAGCATTTTTGGTTTCCCGCCTGTGCAGGCCCACTCCCTGTTCCGTTTGGATATTCACTCTTTTTATAGAGAAATGTGACCGTGGGGAAAAGACAGCAGTCAGCGAGGCTTGCTTTGGTGTTTAACGCTGAACAATGATGATGATGATGTTATAACTGAATGCCACAAACAGTAGTCGTCTTAGTTTTAAAATTTTTCTTCGTCATTTTAGTTTTTCAACTTAGATGGAAGTGCACCTTTTATGTATTTGTATGTCTTTCTTTTTTGAATAGTTGGTATTGTGAAATAGCAACCACAACCAGAGCAGCTTGGTGCGAGGATAAGGGTTGCAAAGCAAAATGAACTGAAGAACTTGGCTGTATCGTTTAAACATTTGCATTTCCACAGGAACGGATACGAAGTAAAGGATATTCCAAATTTTCAATAGAGTACAGTTCCGGTTAAAGATTAGGCCGACTTTGGCTATTTCAGACAGTTCACTTGGACACAAAGAACAAGACCGTTTAGCCCCGTTTTTCTAATTCTGCAACTAAATGGCACGTAGAAGGCACTTTATTATCATTCAAATGCTAAGAACGAAACGTTCTTAATAACATTTAATAAAGTATGGTTATATGGAGTGCACTGGAGGTGGGCCTACGGTAATGGAAGGTCCCGAAAGTTTTAATGCGCATCTGCTAGCAGCCAACATTTTCATTGGAATAATACAACAGCCATTCGCCCCCTGAAATCGGTCAACCTTCGATCCTCGTTACTGTTACATAGGCTAGGGGAAACTGTGAATAATCCGCTTAGTTACAGTATCTCAACCCCCTAAGGTCTCCTATCACCTGAATTCCTAGCAAGAACGGATTGCAAGCACGGAAACACTGATCCCAAAACGGTATTTTACATGTGGGCTTCAGAAACAATGAGTCAACTTTGAAAACGGTCAGAACACCGCGTTGCGTAAACCTTCGCTACATATTGAGGATAGCAGTCTGAAGAAATGTTATGAACACAGGAAACAACTAAAAAATCACGAAACGTGTACGCCCACAAAATCAGTTGTTTTTAGCTGTTTTCCATTTTCCTGTCCTATGCACTTTTTAGTTTTATTTACATTTTATTGTGTTGGCATCATGCTGGTTTTCAAGCCGGTGTAATACATATGCATCCTTTACTTCAAAAACTATTCATGGACCTCGAAGTATGGTCTTCAACTAGAGGTTGACCGTATGTCAACTCTTTTGCAAGTCACACTTCCTTCATCTAAATTATCACCCAAAATTTGGTGCCAAATTTATCCAGCATACTCGAGATTTACGTGAAATCTTCCTTCTCTATTTTAGCTCCATAGTCATCAAGCTGCATTTGCAGGTAATGGTCTCAAACGCTGTTCAAGCAATGAAATCAAAATGGCGCTCCTCCAGTACACATTGTGAGTAGAGTCAAGAAATTTGGTTCAGTCATCCAGATATTACTGACAATTGATATTTATTCTGTTGCCAATCTACCCTCCACCCTAAGTTTGGCTCGGCCAAAGTGACAAAGAATTATCAACTGGTCACATTTGTAATTCTTCTATGGACTCTCTAATCAAGAGCTTTCATGCATACTTCTGGCGCTACGAATTAGATTATGGTGTTTTTCCAGTTCGTTTCGTTTTATCAAATTGGCTTTAGCCTATTTGAAATGGATTTAGTTTGAAGCATTCGAAGCGGCTTCTGTGGATGATTGCTTTCCGACGATGTGGAGGAAATCTAAGAAACTCAAAGTGAGTAAAAAAAAGAAATCTTAAACAATCATAGTGAAATACACAAGTGATATTCAGTTGCGGTTACAGGCAGGCATCGGCTTGGACATTCGTTATCTTAGGGTTAACAGAAATAACTACTTAAAGCAACTGTTAACTTGTGAAAAAGTTTTCTAACTTAGCATGATTTCTGGCGTTTTTCAAAACTGTCGTTCGCGACAAACTAAGATCATTTCAAGATGCAACAAATGCTTACCGATTGCTTCATTATAGTAGACGCAAATTCGCTCCAACTGAAGATCACTGTCACCTTTGTACAAACCCTCATTTGTCACGCCATGCTCATCAGATATAACCTCCCAGAACTTAAAAAGATTTGTGAAAGTGAGATAGTTAAAAATCACTATTAGATTCATTACTTTGGCGCCCATCTGATTACCACATTGTCCAATTTGGACGTGTACTATTTCGCGCATTTTAACCAGTCAGTTCACTGCCTACAACAAAAGGCGAGTGTTAATGTCATTTTTATCGATTGTCGTAAGTCGAATAAGGACCACGTGACTGTACTCCAAATGGAATGGAAGGTGACGGATTTTCCATTCAAATGTAAAAATTCAGTGATCCAGTACCCGAATATCTCCTGAAAAACGCAACTACACGGAACCGAACAACCAACCCTGGACCTGCCCTTTTACCTCATCACTTTGATGCGTCTCATATTTGATTGGTGATATTGTCCGCCGGTATTTAGTTCATATGATCAGTAGCTTCACTTTGTTATGCTCTGAACATGATGGCCGTTTAACGGTATTATTTACACGACAAAGAGAACAGTTAAAGAACATTAAGTAAAAGAATAAAGATGACATACCTATATGTGGTGATCAAGCTCATAATCATGATACCAACTGTGACACGTAACCCCATTAAATAATTTCTCTAAACATTCGGTGGAAGTATTTCGTGGGTTTGAAAATCATCAATTATATCATAGAGTACCAACAGTAACAACCGGTTTTTAAATTGTCTCAATATGATTGAATGAGTGTTTGCATTTCTGCTTAACGTTTCCATGGCAAGCAGCCAAGTAAAACTAAGTGTTTCTAAGATCAATGTCGACTTTACCAATAGTAATGAAATAACAAAGATTAAGGTGTACTCACGGCTTCCTAAAGAAGGAAGTCTCCGGTAAGCTTGTGAAGGCTATTCTTCGCCTTTGAGAATAAAAATACGGAAAACATGTCGACAGATTAAGTGAACATCAAATACCGATGGATGTAAAAAAGGATTTCCAAAGGTGAAAGGCCAGCTGACTACGGAAAACCATGTGTGAATGAAATTTTCAACTTGAATTTGATAGAATGACCAGGTGTCACCCAAAATCAAACATCAATCATAACGACGACACGTTATCCACCTTGACTAGGTCACATGACTCCAGATAATCTCTCGGTCCGTGACAAACCTACTTGTTGGGCGAAAACCATTTCGCACCCTCATGACATCAAAAGTACCAGTGACATGCTATAGCAATCGATATTTTGCAACAGACGCATGAGGAATTCAGGTGTCTAGTATGGCTAAGCCCTAGCTTAGTGCCAGCATTATTTACGAAAGTATTACCTACTTATCATTCACTTTATCAATGAGACAATTTGTATCATTTGTATTTTTTTGGAAAAGGACTGCGATCAAAAGAGAGTTGCCGAGTGGGATAAGTGGACAATGGGTGAGGGGTTCCAACCCGCGACCTTCAGGTTGAAATGCCATGATGCTGGTCGTTTGGCCATCGCCGGACGGGCTATTTACTGAAATTCAAACCCATCTCAAAATATCGGGCCAGGCAGATTAGTCGAATCTACCTATATTTAGTTGACAAGGCTGAATGACTGTTGAACTGCAGGGCTTAGATCCTAAGCTACCACTCGCTGATCTTAACTTGCGATGCAAGACGCTTCAGCTTCTAAAATTCGATAGACATGAACAGCACGATGTAAAGTGCTAGAGTGGACGAGATGTTTTTGGTCTTACGTTACCCGGGGTACTCTTTACGTCCTTATACTGCATTTCCGCTTAAGCGGTGACATAACGATAGTCATGCTTTGTAATACTCGAACTTGTGCGCTCATAAAGCTGGGCGAAGTCAAAGAAACATATACTGCATGTGTGAACAGGAAGAATCTAGTCAGTAACATTTACATGATCACTTAGGTTGAAAAGAGCTATATACGCTTTTTGGCTGGCTGCTGGCTGACTGTCATCATCATCTGATTGTTTTCTTGCGGAATTTTTTGACTTCATCATGGTCTCCAGACGCTGCTACAATCAGTTGGAATTGTTGCTGTTTAAAAACCTCATCGGCTCTCACCTTGGATGGGGATCAGACATCAGCATACCTCATTGATCGAACCCATTCGGAAGAAACGCTCATGTTGACAGGACAGGAAGCATTTAAATGCACCCCTTCAACCATGATGTCTATTCAGGGAATGTTGAATATCAACATTCATTATCTGGTCAGGAAAATGTCCTACCTGTCTCTCGGAGTCCAATCACCAATCCATGCTAATTAATGTCATCTGTATACAAGAGTCCTGGCTGAACCCAGATGTTGAGGATTCAGTCGTGAATATTGACAGGCAATCAATCGGACAAGGTCGTGACTTTTGGATGTGAAACTCGTAGGTTGGAATCCTCCCATCGCCCGTGAACCTCCTCACTTGGAAGCCTTCTGTTGGCCCTGTCCCATTTCCTGAAAAACGACGTACTTCGTTATTTCACTAATAAAGGAAGTAAAAAGATAAAGATCCAAATTTCACCGACGAGACAGAGTTTCCAACACGAAGACTGGAGGTGGTGTGCCAACACACATACTATTTCTGGTCTCGTAAGTCGGAGGTTATTCATACTCCCTAAACGGAATTGACCGCCTGGGAACTCCGTGTCGTCCCAAGTTTTCCCGCCATGCGAGCAGGATCATAACTAATACATAGCCTCCTTTTAGCTCACAACACTGCATAACATTTTTTACTCCATTTTAGTACTTACTGTTCCACGTCTTTCAATCGTGAATCTACCTTACCACACGCACAGACCTCTGCGTTTCTCATACCAGAAGAAACATCCTTTTAGATGTTTATTATCAACCTTCCTGAATTTTTTCCTGGAAACTGCGAGCACATCTTAGCGAGTGACCACTATCGTCTTCTGCGAGGATCTAAGGTATATTCTTGGTCTGCTTACCAATCATTCAATCAAACAAACTGTATCTGAATTCAGCTCCATAGTTTTTCGCACGACTAATTTACACCTATTTAAAAGTCCCTCTCGCAAGCATCTACTTGATCATCTTTTGAATCCTTACTAAATTATGTCAAGCTTTTCACAGAGCTTTTTGGTATTTTCTGTCTCCTCGAAACCCCATTTCGTCGCAAGCGACCGCATCTTCCCCCAGTTTCTAAGGGAACATAGGAAGCACTATTACAGATCCTGCGACAGTTTACATGTGCGATAAATCTAAACCTTAATACAGAATAAAACCAATCATATTGATATGACATTCACCCACCAACTCCTAAATGATAACATCAGCAGATCCGCATAACGTTATCCGACTGTTGTGAACGAAGGACCATGTACCGTGCTCGGCGGCAGCATTATTCAAGCTTTCATCCATTTTTCTATTTACACCCCAGTCACATTCGAACAGAATGATGACAAAATGACAGTTACACTTTTTTCTGAGCACAAGAAATTTAAGCTTCTCTAAGCCAGTAAAATGACTACACAGAGATTGTTGGTGATAATCAATTATCGACACTTCTAACGCAAAGTTCCGTAGCTCTGATTGGTGCATTCACCTATCTACTTAACAGGTCATTGAGCTTTACTTCTATCCCTGACTGCTGGGGACCTGTTACTATTGCGCCCATTTCAAAAATCGAGCAGATCTACTGCCTTAACGAAACGCTTTCACCCCATTGCCTTAAAATCTTCCTTTCTTAAACTGACAGAGCGTGCTGGGTTTAGACATCTGCGTTCTTCTATTCAACCTTCCGATGACAACTTCGATGTGCTTATAAATTTAACAGGTCCACTTCGGATGCTGTCACCCCCGTTATTAGTCATATTTGTAAATCTTTAGACACATCGATGATGTTTGTAGGATGTCCCTTTAAAGGTTAATCGCGTTCATTCGGTTATGCCTTGCTGACTCTCCTACTTCACAAACTGGATACACCTGGCTTTCTGACATCCTTATTAACACGTCTGTCTGATTGCTTTACCAACCGAGCCTAGTGCATACAATTGAGCGGCGGAACGTCAAAACCGTTGGTAAACAATTCAGGCATTTCATGGAGCTGTCCTTCACCCTCCCTTTTCTACAAACATCAATGACTGATTAACTAGTTCCTCCTCTCGCTTGCTTACTTAAACTGATGTTGTTATTTCATGGGCCGTTTCCAGCAATGAAAATTTTCGAAGATTTTCCGATAACTTGTCTTCCATTTGTAGTTTTTCTCTGCAAGGCAGTTTAATTCATAACACGGCTCTGCATCGGTTCTCTCTCTCTCTCTCTCTCTCGATCGACCTGTCATCTGAGCCGACGTTCACCAACACAGTAACAATTACCGGAATTGATTTTGTGAATCTGTTTTATTTGTGATAAAGATCTGAAGTGAACTTGCTGCATTTCCACCTGTGTAAAGAGTCTTCGAGGGCTGCCATTTCAGATCCGGGGCTGTGACACTGCAAGGTGAAACAGAGCAACATCTACTGTGGTGTAGTTCCATGTATTTTCAATCCTTCATCAATTCTTGTTATTTTTACTGGTTAGTTAAGAATTTTTTTTAGATTCTTCACCGGACAGTATCAATTATTTGCTATGTGCTTCATATTAATGAATAGTGTCCATTAGACTGCGTGGCCAACACTTACCCACTACGAAAAATTCGCTAACAAGATACTTTCGGATTCCAATCAACCTCCGCATAATGATTTCCCAAAGTGCCACTCTCCCATTCTGTCATGATTTGCCTTCCTTTCTAAACCCTCCTGAACCACTGTTCATATGAGGATGGTTACTAGTCACTAAAGGACTGCGCAGTCCCTTAATTAGTAATATCTGATGGCCAAAGTGACTCCAAACGACTGTTTAATGTAACTTTCGTCTTTTCTAAGACTTTATTGATTAAAGGGGTAAGTAACACTACTACGGGCGCTGAAACAAGCGATCCATAAAATGTGCTGGCCAATCAACCTTCCAGCGCTGTTTATTTCTATTGTAAAGGTGTACGCACGCCCTTTGACTAGCTGCGCTACAATCCCGTATCATCTTATTTCGTTATTTTGTTGTTGGATGTTTGGTTCGACCATGTTCTCCGCTCGACGCTACAATCGATCGGAATTACTTTGTCCAAAAACCGTACCGTTTCTCAACATATATTGGGATCCCGTATTGCTGCACCTCAACGAACTTCTAATCGATCTAGAAGAGGCAGTCGTGCTGGCTGACAGGCAGCCCTTAAATGCACCTTCCCAGATGTCCATTCCGTCTTTGTTGAGCACCAACATCCGCTCTCCGTTTACGAAATACTTCAATCACAGATCTATGTTCATACGTATGTCACCTGCATAGAAGAATCGCGGTTGAACCCGGATGCGGCTAGTTCACTCGTGTCCACAAAGAGCTTCAAACTCAATCGGCAGGACAGAGTTTCGGACAAGAAGGCTGAAGGCGACGATATAAACTCATTCTGATCTGGAAAGCTCGAAGTTATTTACACGTACACGCTAAATGGAATTGACTGTCTCTTGACACAGTGTCACCCTAGGTTTTCTCGCCATACCGTACAACCATAACGAACATATATACGTTGCCTCTTTTAGCTCGCAACAAGATACATCTTTCTTTCAACTCCTTTATGGCATTTATTGTTCCTGTTCTTATGGAAAGTCTGCATATAATTGAAGGCGATTTCAATCATGCATCAATCAGCCCTACCACTGACTGTATTGGATTTGACTGACCTTTGCGTTTCTCCCACCAGAGGCGGCTCCATTTTAGATAAGGTTGTTATCAACCAACCTGATTTATCTTCCCTGAAACTGCGTGCTCCTATTTCAAGTGGTCTGTTTCTGTTAAGGCCCTAGATATACTCTAGGTCAGCTTTCCATTCCTTCTAGGGAACAAATCAAATCCGAGTTCGACTCCGTAACCTTTCACGCAACAACCTTATTCTTCTTCAGAAATCCCTTTTGATCGCACCTATCTGTTTCGCTTTTGAACCACTGCTCAATGACAATGTCAAACCTTTCACAGAGACGGCCAACGCAATCCTTTATATTTGCTGTCCCTTAGAAACACTATTCGTCTCAAATGGCCGCATGTCTCAGAAACTGGAATCTCTAAGACAATGCAAGGAGCACTTCTACAAACCTCGTAATAACTCAAGCGTGCGGTACATTTCCAACCTAATAAAGGCGGAAATCCAACGCACCGACACTACATTCGCCAGCCAACTGGTGGGTGGTAACAACATCATCATCACCGTTCAGCGTTAAACAACAAGGCAAGCCTCACTGACCGCGGCCGTTCACCAGAGTTACACGTTTATTTAGAAAGAGTGAATATCCAACGGGAACAGGGAGTAGACCTACACAGGCGGGAAAAGATAAGATGCTGCTGCAGCCAACACACGAAACACAGACTAACTGAACAAACGCACTCTTTCAATCATTCTGATTCGATAGAAAATGACAGCACGATCGCTACTGTTCACGGTTCACTGCCATATCCTTCAGTGTCTCCAGCCAGCAAGTCGATGAGTCTTTCGGACCCCAACCACGAAGGCGTGAGACACCTACTTTATCTAACTTCGCTGTACATTTTCTCATCCCACGTTGCCACGTCATCTGTTGGCCTCCACATGGCTTCTTCCATTCCTTAGGAGGAACACAAAATCGGGCACGGTATGGTAGACGAGTGTTCGTCATACGCAACACGTGACCCAACCAGCGTAGTCTACTAAGTTTCATACGCTGAAACAAGCTATTCTCAGAAGTGGCACCCAATACCAGATTCCTAACCTCAATATTACTCAACCGGTCAATCCATCCAATCCTAGCAATACTACGTAAACATCGGTTGTCGAAAACCGCCAACCGACGAACATCGCCCACATGCATACTCCACGTCTCGCAACCGTACAACAGAACTGAACGCACTGCAGCACAGTACACACGACCTTTCAACTTCAGTGAAATATCAGGCAGACGCCACAAGTGCTTCAATCCAGCGTAAGCCGCCCAAGCCTTGGATATACGCATACTTACCTCCAATCCCGAGCTACCATCGTTAGACACGCAGCTACCAAGGTAGGTAGAACGGTCCACAATCGTCAGCTCCTCTCCATTCAGTATCAAGTTCGGCGCTGCTGTCGTCCAGTCCTGTAACAGTACTTTGCACTTTCAAGGTGCAAAGCACATGCCGAACCGAGCAACCGATCTCGACGGTCTATCTAGTGCCCGTTGTGCATGGTCCGCAGACTCGAACAGGCACACGACGTCGTCTGCGTAATCTAAGTCGCATAGCTTCCCTCCACTTCCCAGTTCGACTCATGCATCCCGGAGACCTCCTAAAGCATCTTCCATCACTTCGTCCATGACGAAGTTGAACAAGAATGGAGAGATGGGACACCCTTGTCGAACGCCACTAGTTGTTTCGAATGAACGTGACAGTTCACCTTATACCCTAACGCGACCATAGGTATGCGAGTACAATGCTCGCAACAGGTTCACAAACTTCGTTGGCATACTTTTCTGGTGGAGAGCACTGAGTAGTGCCGGTCGATCCACGGAGTCGAAAGCACCTTTCAAGTCCAGAAAGACTACGATCGTAGGGCGGTGGTGCGTGTGGCGCGTTTCGAGTATCTGTCGAAGAGTGAATATTTGGTCGATGCAACCTCGACCTAGCCGAAATCCGGCCTGTTGTTCGCGGACATCAATCTCGCGAATCGGTGTCAAACGGCGAAGCATTATCGAAGCTAACACCTTAGTAACTATCGGAATTAAACTAATCCCACGATGATTGCTGTAGTCACTCTGTGTACCCTTCTTGAAGATGGGCACAATCAGTGAATCACCCCACGATGGCGGGTACGCTCCTCGTTCCAAATATCACGAAGCAAGGAGGTAAGTGATTTCATCAGCACCTTTCCACCCAATTTGAAAAGAATTGGAGGAAGTTCATCGGGACCGGCAGCTTTTCCCCTCTTCAGAAGCCGAATATTTGACTCCACTTCCACTTCTGTTGGGGGATCAAGTGACACCTCCCAAGGACTCACAACTCCAGACGTCGGACTAGATACGATGGCGTATGGCCAGTTATACTGATCCTTGAAATGTTCTGCCCAACGGTCCGATCTCTCCTGTCTACCATGGATAAGCTCTCCATTCTTATCGCACACGACTTCACTAACCGAAGTTCGCCGCCCACCGCTGTCGCGTATAAGCTTAAACAGTCTTTGACTGTTACCTGAAGCGGACGCCACTTCAATCTTATCGGCTACCTTAACCCACCAGCTTTCGCGGTCATTCCTAAGGCTTATGGTCAGCTGACGCTGCAACTGCCGACGCATCTTATTCATTTCCTTGCAGTTAGGCAGCTCGCGTTTTCGCTCTATTAGAATTAGCGACGCTTGAGAGATCCAGTGTTTTTGATGAACACTAGATCTGGGACCGCAGGCGAAATTCGTTGCCAAATGCATCGCCCGCTTAATTTGATCCCACTGGTCGTCTACATTGCTACTGGTCGCAGTTCTTAGTTCCTCGGACAGTTTCTGTTCATAGCTGTTGCGTACAGCCGAATCAGACAAACGTTCGACAGCCAATCGGATTTGTGGCCTGCGTCGATGGCCATTCAGCTACAGCAAAAATCGCATTAAAACTAACGCATGGTCCGATTCGACGTACGTGGTCCAGTATGATCTACAGTTCTGGACAGAACCGCGCCAACGGTAGCTAACTGCGATATGGTCAATCTGACTCAAAGTACCTGTCGAATTAGAATGCCATATCGCTGTGCGACGCGAACTGTGTCAAAAATTTGTACTAAATAGTGAAAAATAATTGTCTGCACAGAATTGGAGAAATCTTTCCCCGTTGTCTGTTCGCTGTGCAGGCAAGGCGCATCGCCCACCTGAACAGGACTCCGATGCACTGAGTTTTCCAACTTGTGCATTAAAGTCACCTGCTACTACTACAATGTCAGAGCGTTTGCTCTTCTGAACAAGAGTGACGAGGTCATCGTAAAATTCGTCTTTCTCCATATCAGTGCTGCAGTCTGTGGGAGCGTATGCCGAGATAACAAATAAACTACGCTTAACACTACTATCCTTTCGGACGCCGACTGATCCCAGCAGTCTCATGGCACACAAGCGACTGTTGACTGGGATCCAATCTAAAAGGGCTGCTTCAGTCTTCTCACTCAAGACTATTCCCACACCACGTTGACCCACAGCTTGAGCTGCTTCGTCTCCTGAAGTGCGAAGAAAATATATTGACGAGACGTTTGGCGCAGTTAGTTGAATTACTCTACTCGAATCCTGAACTCGTGTTTCACTCACGCAGCAGACATCAATCGAAAGTGAGTCCACTGTCAGAGCCAAACACGCCTGTTGGGCAGCCTGCATTAAAGTGCGCACATTGAAGGAACCCAGATTCAGAGGCTGACGAGGCTTGAGAAAATGTGAGGTAACAGACTGGAAACCACCTACTACACTACTTGACAATAAACCGTCGCGAGTATCGGGTGTGTTATCAATGGAGATACTATGGGTAGGCAGAAGGGGCAAACAGACTGGGTTGGAGACAGAAGAGACAGGTTGAATAAAAGAGAGGGAACTCTGAGCAGTAGCATACTTATCACTACCCACCTCACCTGCGCTCGATGCAATGTTTGGCGCGGTCCTGATTATCCTGCGCGACGACCGATGCAGTATGGAATTATTTGTAGGCGTGTAACTCATGGGGAATAATGGACGGGTACGGCTAGGGAGTCCAGCCGCTAAAGAGAAGAACGATTAGGGTTCTCAACCAAAGCCTTTGGTTCTGACAAAAACCTGACCGGCCTGCATTAAAGTGCGCACAATGAAGGAACCGATTCCTATGGCATTCGACTGTTGTGTGGGAAGAAGCGTTCGAAAACTGCGGATGTCGACAGCATCAATCGTGCTTTCATCCATCCTGCCACTTATACCCCGGTCAAATTTGGACAGGGTGATGATATGACAGTCACAAGTCTTTCTATAGAAGAGGTGCTCAACCTTCTCCACACCACCAAAATTACCACAGCGGTTGGTCCTGATAGTCTGCCCTCAGCTGTTTTAAGGTATGATGCTGTGGCTCCGATCGGTGCATTTACTTCTCTAATTAGCTCGTCCTTAATCTCACCTACCATCTCTGACTGTTGGAGACCCGTCACTATTATTCCCATCCCTAAATCTAACAGTTCTATTGCTTTAGCCAAAACGTTTTCACTCCATCGCCTTAACGTCTTCCGGCCTTAAACTGATGGAGTGTGCCATACTTAAGTTCCTGCGTTCTTCCACGTATCCTCCTGACGACCCTTTTCAGTTTGCCTATAAATCTAACAGGTCCACTTTGGAAAATGTCGCCTAGCTCAATCACCACATTTGTAAGTCCTTAAACGCATCGACGATATCAGTGCGTTGCGCCTTCCTGGACTATTCGTTGGCATTTGACTTAGTCCCACGGTCTCTGCCCCATAAACTGCATACATTTGGTTGTCCCAGTTCGTTATTAGCATAGCTGTCTGATTACTTTACCAACCGAACTCAGTGCACACGAATGGATGGTAAAGTTTCGAAACCGTTGATCAACAACTCAGGAGTGCTACAGGGTGCTGTCCTTTCACCGTTTCTTTTCTCCACTTACATCAGCGTCTTATCTACTAGCTCCTGTTGTCATCAGTTTAAGTATGCTGATGATGTTGCCCTCTCTCAAGCCGTCTCGAACACCGATGATTTTCAAATTTTTTCAACAACCTTTCTTCTGCTTACGACTTCTCTGCATGAGCTGATTTAAATTTCAACACGTCTAAATGTTTCGAATGTCTGTTCTCTCTCCCTCGGTCGGCCTACCCATCCGAAACGTTTTCCATCAACTCAAAAACTTACCAGGGGTGATTCTGTGAAATATCTAAGAGTTACTATTGATAAAATTCCGAAGTGGACTACTCACATTTCTACTTGTGTAGAGAATTTCCGACGAATGTCATTTCAAATTAAGAAGATTCGATACTACAAGGTGAAACAAAGCGCCATCTCCCGCTTTGTATACCAGTGTTTTTCCAATCTTTCTTTACTGTTCTCCAGTTATATTTCCAGGTTTCTTAAAAAAAGACTTTAAAATTCCTCAATGGGGACTATCAATTATTAGCCAGGTGTCCTTCATACCACTAACTGAATTGTCCCTTAACCTATGTGGTCAACACTTAGCAGCATGTGGGAAATTTGCTCACAAAATTCTTTCTGACCCCACGCATCCTCTGCACAACGATCTTTCAAAGTGTCGCTCTCATTTTTCCATACCTTCAGAATCAATATTGATAGGAACTCCACTGTCCCGTATTTAGCGCGAATTTTGACAAACCGTGATAGGGTTTCAGCCGAATTCCTGAGCACCCTACCCTAATGCGTTATGATTATTTCTGGATGAGTGCTTTTATATTCTTTACGAGATGATGAGTGTAACTTTTTATTATTTTATTTATCAATTTCCTTCCCCCCCTATTTTCTATGTTAAACTCACACTTTTCGACTGAAATGCGACATCATTTAGTTTACGCAAAAGTCTATACAATATAATACAATTGTAATGCTCCTAGTCACATTCGAATGAGACCTAACGTTTTACATGCCCCATTTTTAAGAGAAAGAAATGATTTACATCTCGTTTCTCACCTCTAATAGGCATTCCATTCAAACCACCCCAGGGCTTTAAGTGCCATGACTGAACCGAGACCTGCGCAAGCCTGAGAATGCACGCATCGTGGTTTGTTCAATCCAAAAGTCTGAAGTCGAAAAACGGTTGCGCCGTTTCGATCAGATAATAATTTGTGGCAGTTTTACAGTAGAAAACTTTCAAAATGTAACTTTCTGTATAATGAGGGCATATGATCGGAGCCACAACCCTTCCGCCATTCACGGGCAGAAAAATCCAAATTGTACTTCCAGGAATCGCACTATACAAAACTGGTGATTTTTTAAACTGTACAATCAGTGTTTAGGTGCATAAAACAAATTTCACATATATCACATAAAACAAGCGTGGAAGATAATATGGCCGGAATTAGTACGCCCAATTGTTCAAAACAAAACTCGGGTATGTGTAAAAAGACAGAGCTAGTTCAGTATTATACAACCATCACCTGGTACGAAAGTGCTGTGATTCTGATTACAAACTCAACAAACACTAAAAAGAGGACGATCGACTGCAATGTGATTAGATGAAATACAGAACGGGGAAGACTTCGAATATAAGACCTCCAATGACCATCACAGCAAGCCACATAGCCACTGTCCGCAGGTTTATTTTTTTTACTTCCTTTATCATGAAATAACGTGCATCATTTCTCAGGAAGGGGGCCGCAGTCAACAGATGGCCGCCGAATGGGGAAGTTGACCGGCGGTGGGAGGATTCGAACCCGCGACCTTCACTTCAAAACGTCACGATCTTATCCGCGTGACCACGGTCGGCCAGCCCGGGAGACTACCTCAATCTAAACGAACCGCTCCCCTGATAACAGTTTCCACACCTTCCTACCGTGCCATCGAATGGCCATCTAGATCTATTTTCCAACTATTACCTGCCACGCACAACAACGCACAATGACTCAAGCAGTCGTTCTGTGGACACGGGCAAAACATGTCCGAACCACCTGAACCTATTCCGACTCAGTGCCCATTTTAGACATTGAACCCTAGCGTCCACTACCTCGCGCCTAACCTCTGAGTTACTCACAAAATTCTCCCACCATATTCTACCGATACCACGAAGACAACGATGTCCGAACACCGAAAGTCTTCGGACGTATTCCGTCCTTAACGGGCACGTCTCAGCCGTACAACACCACATGTCTCATTACTGCAGCGCAAACTCGATCTTTGGTCGATAACCGGATGTTAAACTGGCGTTGTGTCCCCAAGCTGGAAAATGGCAATCGAGCATTTTGCGTATGTGAACACGCTTTATGCGAAATACAACCGCCAGAAGAGATACAACCGCAGCACCTAAATATATCTACTTCGTCAACTCGTTCCTTGTAGGAGCAAGGTTCGGTTTCGAGTCAATCCAATTCTGTAAAAGCATTCTACGTCTTGTGGGTGCAAAACGCACCGAGACTATTGCTCAAATGGTTAAAAGGCGCCCGTACTTCGGTTTTCACTCAAAAACAGCATCGAACGCATAACTTTGATTCAGACTGTTTCTTGTCTGGACAAATGTCAACATCACTATTCTGTCATCGGTATAGGACTATATCTGTAAACATCCCAATTCCACGCGAGTGGAAGACTGCTGTAAGCAAAAACTTCCGCTATTAGCATAAACAAAATGGGCAAACTGAAATTAAAATCTCTCCGGTGAGATGATGTCGAATGCTTGTGTTCGATAGAAACAGTCTGTGGTTTGAACAACCTGGACCAGTTGTCAATGCAATCGGCTGAAGTAGCAAATGAGCCTTTAGTACGAATGCAGCGTCCATCGAAGGTACGTGTAAAAATTCATCTGACGTTATTGATTCCCTTTTTTGTGACACAGCTCGTGTTAATCTTCTCCGATATTGATTTACGTTCTAGTTTCCATTATCGAATTCCACGGACCCACTGGTTCGTTTAGTCGCATCAACGTGACCTTACTACACATCTTTTGTCTAGTCTATGCACCGTGCCGCGTGCATTGAACTCGAACGTTCGTCCAGCCGATTGACCCGGTCGCGTTGTTTATTCCCCTGTTCGCATACCGTTTAGGTGTTTAATTTCACTTCATCACATCAGTGGTTACAATAGTATCGCATTTTTTCTTCTCAGTAGTATGTCTCGCATATGGGTAGAAAAGGAGCGCACTAGTACGGCGATGGCTGGACAGAATAATACCGAGTACGCATAACTGATGAGCAGCAATAATTGCGAAACCGGTCGTGTGCTTCCGGGCAAATTTCGTCCCTCCATTCGTATGTGAGACATACTACTGAGAATAAAAACCAATAACTTCGGGCTTTGTGTCGCCTTCCTTGACCACCGAATCACCGTGATTCTTAAATGGACCTATCATTCATTCACGCTCCTAACAATTCAAATGAAATTCTAGTGAGTATTGTATTTCCTTTCAGATTCGTCTTTTGGCTGTGACTGGATCCGTTTTGGAATGCATGTTACCCTACTAGCTCGAAGGGGAGTTACGGTATCGTTCTGCCTTTGCGAAGTAGTCAACTGGAGCGTTGAATTTACCATATTTAAAGACCTAGTTAGAATCTTGACAGAAGTGGGACATAAGAATTGTCAAAAACTATTTGGAAGGCATGCAATTATCGTGCGACGGTTCAGATCCGTTCCGAATTTCCAACCCTAAAAATCGTGGGTCTCGTGGATGGGTGATCATCCCATCTCGAAATATCCCTGGTATCCGTTATACCGTCAACAGTATATATGATTTCAATTACCAAACACCTGCGGAAATTGGAAGTTTGTGTTTATTTGAGTTGGTCCCATCCTCGCAGGATACGCTTTTCTATTTGGACGAAAAAAACCAGTTGCCTATATCCTAAGAGAGAAACACCGCCTCACTTCACCCCATCCTCCTGAGTCTTCCAAACATTTTCCCATCTTGGCGCGATATTATTGCCATTTTTGGTAGTATGAAGACCAGCCGAGCCGAAGGCTCAATACGAATATTCATGATCTTCAACTAGAAAAGGTGCCTCAAGAAATAACTCAGCTTATTGCAACAAAAACGTTGCATACCATCAAAAGGTTCACTTGAATCAGTGGGATATTATTGACTAAAGTTGCTCCGCCATAAGCTCAATTTAGGAACGGACTTTACGAATGATCTACTTATTTGAAACGGATCTGTAAAAATTTTGCAGTGCATTTATGCATCAAACTGCACACAAGCATTTGAGCACATTGGCTGATTATCAAACCAGACGCGGGTAAATGATTAATTTTCCTTTTGGAATTGTATATTCAGTTTCCGAATTAAGCTTTATAGACCTACACTCTAAGGTGAGCTTCTTAAATCAGCACTATACTGGTATAGTATCGGGTTTACTGGTCATTTTAGAGGTATTATGAATTCGACCGACGTACATTTTTGTTGACATTAATTCACTTTATGATCAAGGCTGTATCTAATCCTTTTTTTCGGTTTAGTCCTGCATCTTCTCAAGCTTCCCGATTTAGAATGCTCCATGTGTCTTCTATAATGGTCAGGTATGGGATGCGTACATGCCACTATAAAACGCTAATCAATGTTCCGTTGAACAGCTTTTGTGGCGTAACGGCGTCTGAACGATGTCACCAGCGACAACAGACAGGTTTCTGGATTTCGCACACCATTTGGTGAGACCCATTTAGACGAGTTACGAGCCGTCACACAAATCCATCCGGTTATCGATCCAAAAAAGAGTGGACTTCACTTTGCAGATCATGCCCGAAATGATAGGAAACTCCAAGCTTGGTGCATTCGCGGTTCGGAGTAAGTCGGTACTGACTATCGTGGCCGCTAACTCTAGTGCCTGCAATCGGTCGTCTCGATGCTAATTCAATTCCACCCCGCCTAATCAAGTGAGAATGATCAAATGGGCTCCAGTCGGTCAAAACGACGGCTTCGTCTACTTGCCAATCAAATGGTTTATATAAGTCCACACAAGATGGAGTACTTTGGCCGATTTCCCCCGTGCCTAGTCTTTGGTCCTCTTATTGACTGTCGCCCTCACTCCCCTGTACGTCACAAAATCAGATCACCTTCAATCACTCCGCGTACTACTTTGCCTGGCTGAGTCCGTGTGTCCTTGGGCATGTAGTCGGTCCAATTCCAAGCCCATGTCTTGTTCAACGAACATCCGAAGGATTTAACAGTCAGTTCTGTTCCTCTGGCTACAGTCGGGCTTCCCCTGTGTAAGACTGATTACAATGAAGCACTTTTGACATCCGCACGTAGCCCCCCTTACAGGTGCTGTGAACCGTCTATTTGTACCTACCTCGATAAACATGAGGTTCGAAATCGGACCATCAAGCAGGTGCAGTGCATGCAGTGGCCAAACTACGAAAATCGGAGGGTGCAACGGGGCCTCACCTGTGACGGCAACAACCACCGAACCATTAGCAGGATCGATTTAGCTAGGTGTGTCGGAATCGTTCCGTGTGTGAACCCAACCGATATTGACCGAAATCTTAATAAACAGTTCAACTGACCATTAGCCACGGCATCATTTGTGTGGGATCAACCAAAGACTATCGGAATCAGAAAGGGAGGAGTGCCAAAAAATGTCACTAGTGTTGACTGGCTTTATCACCGGCATATGGACATGTAGCTGGAGACAGTGAGCACCAAACTTCGGATGCCGCTCTCCCAACCCCTTACCCAGGTCTGCTTAGGGGCTTAAACTCGAGAAGCAGTCCGATGGACCGCGTCGATATAAATTAACACCAGGGATTTTATCATAATTCAGTAGCTTCTGGGTGATTTATCAGCTCCGATCAAGCAGGGAATAAACGGTCTTGGCCTATCCTTACCGCAAACGAGCACGTAACGTGTAAATTGTAGAACCCAGTCATAAGGCTCGATAGCCTGATGTGAGTTGAATGTTTATTTGAAAAGCGGATTGATTCCGGGCCCATCCGCATGCAACCGCACGATTGAAAAGTTTCAGTAACCTCCCATCTGTGGAAATTAATGATGAATATATTTGAACGGCTTCTTCTGTCTGTTACCTACGAATAGATTTGATCCACTTCTGTTCTTGGACAAAACATGTTGAATCTGTGTGTGTTACTCCATCCTGTCATTTCGTCTGATGAAGCTCAAAGTACTCCATAAAATTGTTCTTCAAGTTGTTACCTCAGACTCTTACCCTCTAACTCTACTGCTTCCCAGTGTTCTTTCCTGACGTGAAAGAGAAGGATTGTACTCTGATCTCCAAGTCCCTGAAATTGTGCGCACGCTGTGGTGGAATTAATAACGATACGCTCGCTGATTTCACTGCCTGAAAACAGTTCCATGCCTGTAATAAATCTTCTAGACAGTGCGCTATCCAACACTAACCACTGTCTTCACAGGACACTGTCAAAGGCTTTTGTTCAATTTGCATCTCGTTTCACATTCAGGCTTCATTCTCATAGGAACAGTCTTACGCCTTATCCTGTTCAGTTACGTGTGAATTGCGAACTGATAATGAATGATGTCAGAGCTCATCTCCAGTTGTAGAGTTATTGTATTTTTATTCTCCCACCACTGTTTTATCAAATCGCTTATTTGTCAAAATGCGTCTTGACACTTGCTAAGTTTTATTTGCACCGACCAAAAATTCAGCCACGTTCGGATGCATGAAGACATTATATGACCCAGCATGTGGTTAGGAGACATCCTTGGGGAACTGGAAGAACGTGCAACGTCAAACAAGAAATGAAACAATGCAGTGGACTCGTAATGATGGAACGACTGATATTGAAATTACCTATAACTTGGATTAAGATGACTTTTGCCGTTTATAGCTCCTCACAATTTCCATAAGTAAAATTTAATTGCGCAAAAGTTCAGAAGAAAGCCCGGCTGGATGAGATGACAATAACCTTAGTAAGTTTGGAAATGCAAAAAGATCTTCCAACGAACAGAGTGATCATCTTGAACCGACGCCGCAAGACAAAGTACAAAAAACAATCGTGGGAAAAAATATGCAAAGGAGAAGCAATTTGATCTTATGCTATAAATCAAGCAAAACCGGTTTTCTGCGCGGTATTACTATCTTATTATCTCATTATAACCGGAGTCACTGGAGGTGAGCTGAGCATTTCCACGCCAAAACTCGTCGTGGCCAAAATCGGACAGACACCAGAACTTGCTCTGGAAGCCAGCATACTGGCCACTTGTTGATCAAACCGTGCGGCGGCCGGTAGAGCTTCGGGCAGAATTGGCGTTTTACACGTATAGAAAGGACAACAGACCAAGTCCACATAGGCGTCATGTAAGCGATGAAACATTCCACGTATTTCTGCATCCCGTGAACCGACGGGGGCCACCGGAGAATTCGGTGACTGCGGATTGGGTGCCGGCGAGCCGGCACCAGACGGAGGACTAGTTGGAGACTGTGCAACTTCTGGCGGAGGTTGAGATTCTTGTATGATAACGAACTGTTGGTGGTATGAAACAAAGACGAGAGCCTTTCAGTTGATAACTAATCTAGGCATGTCAAAAAGAAACAAGATTATGTCACTTTAAGGACGAGAATTGTGGATAGACCAACACAAATGAGCAGCTTTTACTAGTAGATTAGAGAAAGAGCCGCATAAAGAGTGTAAACTGAAAGGAGCGAACTGAGTTAAAATATCGACAGTAGCAACTAAAAGATTGAAAAAAGAACGAATAAAAACAATCAATTCAAGAAAACAGCATAAATTCAATTCGGAAAATTTACGGAGGACATCTGTCACTTTGACGCCGAGATGAAATGTGCATTATGAGCTAGTGACTAAAACTATATCTCAACACTATTGTAGTAGCATGGTACGCCCGAGGATGATTCCTACAACACGTTTTTCAGTGAGATTATCATTGGAGAACATGTATCCCGTGCAGTACTCATCGATGTGGAACCCAATGTTATTGGTGTAATAGGCACGGGAACGCATCGCCGACTATTTTAAACGGATAAACTGATATTTGATACAGAATACGCGGCAAACAATTATACTAGAGAGCACAGCACCGTACAAAAAGATATTGTGGATTCAGTATTTTCGCCAAGTGGCAGATTCCTGTCAAATGTGACCGCACTCGTACACACGATGGCTATAAGAATCGTGGAGAAAAGAAACAGAAAGGACAACATATTGTGGGGAAATCAATGTCGTACGAATGAACATCTCGCAATTCACTCAATAAGGATAATAAAAGCTCCTGGCATTCATGGCATACTGTCCAGAAATAGACCGACATATGGCACTGAAACTGCGTTCCATACCAACGTACTGATATCTCTAAACAGTGGAAATTTGTTAAGATTCTAATAATCATGATCCTTCTTATTAAATATTCTCACATTTTTATTTGAGGTTAAAAATTGGTGGCAATGAAGATCTTATGCCACGAGTCCTGCTCGATGGATATTCGCCGTGGTCCTGAAAGATTGCTACTTGACTTTAGTGGTCCCCAGACGAAGGCAATCTACCGTTTCGCAGATATTTCGTCATTAAGCCCTCTCTCTCTCTCTGTAGTGCTCATACAGATCACTCCATCTTAAACTTCATCTGTCGACCTCCAGTACTTAGAAAACAGAATGCGAAAATAATACAACTTTCCGAATTCCCGGTGGCCCGTCAAAGTGACCAAGTCCGAAACTTAAGCGATATCGAGTCTACTGGTCCAGATGGCACTTTGCCAAAACGTGAACAGGAGAAAGTGTCGTAAACAGAATGCCAACGGTGCCACCTATGAGGCATGTTTTGTCAGAACGCAAATTTGTACCAGATGCCCGTGAGATGGACCGATCAATTTGTGAAAGACTAACTCATTTATGTATGAGACTTGCAAGGGTTTACGCAAATGACGACGGAATAAATACATCAATCAGGATATCATCATCATCATCGTTCAGCGTTAAACACCAAGGCGAGTCTCACTGACTGCTGTCTTTTCCCCACGGTTACCTTTCTCTATAAAAAGAGTGAATATCCAAGGGGAACAAGGAGTGGGCCTGCACAGGCGGGGAACCAAAAATGCTACTGTAGACAACATATGGAACATAGACCAAATGAACAGGCACACTATTCCAATCATTCTGATTCAACAGAAAATGACAACACGATCGCCACTGTTCGCGGTTCACTGCAAAATCTTTCATTGTCTCCAGCCACCTAGTTGACAGATCTTCCGGACTCCAACCATGCACGCTTCCGAATGGACCTGATTGTTCACCGTATACCCTCATGCGACTATAAGTATGCGAGTATATTGCTCGCAACAGATTTAAGAACTTCATTCGCATACCCATCCGGCGGAGAGCACTGAGTAGTGCTGGTCAATCCACGAAGTCGAAAGCACCTTTCAAGTCCAGAAAGACTACGATCGTAGGGCGGCGGTGCGTGTGGTCCATTTCGAAGAGTGATTATCTGGTTGATGCTACCTCGACCTGGCCGAAATCCGGACTGCTGTTTGCGGATATTACTCTCGCGAATCGGTGCCAAACGACGCAGCATTATCGAGGCTAACATCGTAGTAACTAGCAGAATTAAACTAATCCCACGATGATGGCTGCAGTCACTCCGTGTGCTCTTCTTGCAGATGAGTACAATCAGTGACTCACTCCACGATAACGGAATGCTCTCCTCGTTCCAAATATCATGAAGCAAAGAGGTAAGTGATTTCATCAGCACTTTTACACCCAATTCGAAAAGAACTGGGGAGTTTGTTGGGACCGACTGCTTTTCTCCTCTTCAGAAGCCCAATATTCAACTGCACTTCCACTTTCGTTGGGGAATCAAGTGACACCTCCCAAGGATTGGCAACTACAGACGTCGTACTAAATACGTTAACGTGTGATCAGCTAAACTGATCCTTGAAATGCTCTGACCAACGGTCCAGCCTTTGTTGTCTACCATCGATGACTCCTCCATTCCTATTCCACAGGACGTCACCAACCGAAGTTCGCCGACCACCGCTGCCGAGTATAAGCTTAAATAGTCTTTCACTGTTACCCGAAGCGGACGCTTCCTCCATCGCTTCGGCTACCTTAACCTACCGGTTTTCACGATCGTTCATAAGGCTTATCGTCAACTGACGCTGCAGCTGTCGACGCATCTTACTCACTTCCTTCTAGTTAGGCAGCTGGCGTTTTGGCTCCATTAGACCCAGTGACCCTTACGAGATCCAGTGATTTTGATGAACGCTAGACCTAGGACCACAGGCGAAATCTGCTACGTCTACCTGACAGTCACTAAGCCACCGTCGGATATTTGTTTCGCCATCTTTTTCCAACCGATAGTATTTTTGACTTTGTTCTCCCTGGGTTGCCTCATCAATTCCTCTTCCTGTGGCGTTTTCTCGTCCTTCTCGCACACAGTCAGATAATCATTTTTATCGACCGGCAGTGGCCAAGCAGATTGCATGTCTGCCACCAAAAGGGTCAGAATTTTGCACCCCAGGTCCGCCGGTCGCTTTGGTGGTAGACGGCAACTCGCTGTCCCTCGGATCACTATCACACCTGGCCCAATGAGATCTTGTGTGGTTGTATGACACTCCAAGTTTCAGGGTCACGACTGCAAGTTCCCACTCCCATGAAGTGGATCTTAGTCGCTGTGAGGATGCTCCCTCTACTACACCCATGTGTAAAGCATATTGTAACAAGTTTCTGCTACTAGATCTCACCCTTCTCTCTTTCAATCACCATCCCCCTCTCAGACATGAGAACTGCGTAACACTCCGCTTTCCTTACAGCCACTCACTTAAAGTCATTCTTAAAGGCAAAACCATTAGACTAGTTCTTATATGAATGTTTCCTCGTATCAAAGCGTCTTTTGACCATGGAGTGCATCCGTTATATTAGATTTGGCATCACGTGTAATGAAAAACAGCAGCCGTCCCACGCATAGCCGCGACGAATCACGTAGTAAACGTAGCATGATCTTTCAATATCCCACATAGTGCCCAAAGTCGATCATCTACAGCCACGAGATGCCTTAGTCTCCCATCCGTTCTAAGACAATGGAAAGGTTTCGTCAAGACCGATAGTGTTCAGAATGGTGTGAGATTCGAATCCTAGATACTTTGACGGTGAAAAGAATTTTGCTGTCACTCAACTGGATAGGAGAAATATGACTTACTGGGACTCCATCTGGCTCTAAGCCTCCCTGCCCCTCAAAGCTGTAGCGACTATGGAGGATGTTCCTTCCGCTACATTCATGCATTAAACATGTCATCTAAAAAACGGTGAATTCAGTTAGAGTTCGATCACACTTCTGCTTCTAGGAAACTTTTACCAGATATGACTGCACAGGACAAAATATTTAAGATGGCTTGGCATTCAGAATTAAAAGCGGAATTTATCCGGCTCGTTAAGTACTTCGACAGCAGTTTGCTTCTACTGATTTAACGGTATAAACTATTTTTTTAACTGTGAGGAATTGGTTGCGTATACATATAACACATACCTGCAGTTGATTAATGAATGTGTGAAAACATTGATGTGGAGTGGATTAAAGAGGATGCTTTCCCAGTCATGGTTCATTTTAAGATGGTGACTTAAGCACTATTAAAAAGATCCTGGTACAACGAGACTGTGCGGTTACAGCGAGACTACATTTTGACGTGGTGGGACGGCTTGCGTGCCTCCTTGATCCAACGAGCTATACAGGATGGCTTATCTCAAGCCGAACATCCAATCAGGCCTGGAAGGCCAATGGGTACAGGCCTGACAAAGTAGTCTCCTGGTCCTCCAAGTCGGGAGTTGATCTGAGTTAGCACCTCGGTCGGAAAAACGAGTGGAAGAATAATTGATCCAAGTTGATGGGCGCCCACTCAGCCATGCCCCGCTGCTTTGCGATCAGGTCCTTGTCAGAACCAAAGGCTTTGGTTGAGAATCCTAATCGTTCTTCTGCTTAGCGGCTGTACTCCTTAGTAGTACCTACTGAGTAACACGTCTACAAATAATTCTATACTGCATCGGTCGTCGCGCAGGACAATCAGGACCACGCCAAACATTGCATCGAGCGGGGTGGGTAGTGATAAGTATGCCGCTGCTCAGAGTTCCCTCATTCAACGTATCTTCTGTCTCCGACTCAATCTCTTTGCCCCTTCTGCCTCCCCACTGATAACACACCCGAAACTTGCAACAGTTCGTTGTCAAGTAGTGTAGTAGGTGGTTTTCAGTCTGTTAGCTCACATTTTTTTAAGCTCCGTCAAAGTCTGAATCTCGGTTCCTTCAAT
>LUCM01009925.1:30348-41498 GCA_008360955.1 Fasciolopsis buskii | reverse complement strand
CACTGATGTTTATGTAGTATGGCTAGGATTGGATGGAGTGATCGGGTGAGTAATGCAGAAGTCACCAATTAAGTACCAGGTGCTAATTTTGAGAATATCTTGTTTCAGCGTATGAAACTTAGTAGACCATGCTGGTTGGGTCACGTGTTGCGTATGGGAAACACTTAGATATTTTCTGTCCCTCCCAAAAAGTGGATGGAGCCATGCGGAGACTAAAAGGTGATGTGCCAACTTGGGATGAGTAAATGTACAGCGAACTTAGGTAAGGTAGGTATCTCAGGTCTTTGTCTTCGTGGTTGGGGTCCGAAATACTCGTCAACTAGCTGGCTGGAGACACTGAAGGATTTCGCAATGAACCGCGAACAGTGGCGACCGTGTTGTTATTTCCTGTCGAATGAGGATTATTGAAGCAGTATGTTAGTAGATTTAGACTGTGTTCCATGTGTTGGCTGCAGCAATATCTTATCTTTTCCATTCTGTGAAGATCCACTCCTTGTTCCACTTGGTTATTAATTTACTTAATAGAAATTTGTAACTGTGGGAAAAGGCAGCGGTCAGTGAGGCTTGCTTTGCTGTTTGATGCTGAAGGATGATGATGGTGATGCTGATGATGATAATGATAATGATGAAGCTTTCGAATTATAGTGAAGCGGCTTTTGTTGGGTATTTTCTTTCAGAGATATGTGGAGGAGCTATGGAGATATTTTGTCGCTGAAAATACTCAGCTATTTTTTGAGAGTGGACAGATCGTCAAATTTCAGCTTATTATGAAGAAAAAGGACGGAAAAAACACGAAGTTTCGAATGACTAGGAGACGTATTCGGCCCCCTTGGATAGTGGTTTGGTGTTATTTTAACTGTACACAACTCGCCAGCAGGACATGTAAAAATATAACAGACTTTGTGAGTCAGCTCACCTTGATTTTTGTGTTGGTCACGTAGCCATACATTCGGTGATTTTCCATGGGATAAAGCAAACCCAAGTATTGCTCAGAATGCTCCGGACCACCAGCAATTGCACCTGTCCGTTTTGAGGTCTTTTCTTCTATCACATCCAACGCAGCATGGACCTTGAAGTGGTAAAATAACGGATCCGGGCAATCTGCTGTGCGCAGATAAAGTAGTTGGTTCGTATCAGATATCACAGCGATACAAGCGGCCATCAGGATAATATAAACAGATATTCTGTGGACAGTAGACAGGAAACTCAAGAGGTAATGACAGCTGGGTTGTTTTAGAAATGACTTTTAGGTTGGATTCTCACCGAATATGAAATTCACAATTCATTATTTTAGTTCGGGAGGCTATCTTCCACGGTGGAAATCGGCAACTTGTCGTCAGACTCGCTACCATACCTGATCTAGTGTGAACTTATGTGGTTTTATCCCACTCAAAGTTTCGGAGGTCAAAGATACCGATCTCCTTTTCCCCCTGCGTAATGGGCCTTAGAGGCCAAGGGACAAGCTACTTCTAGTTCACTTATACTTCAAACATGTCATAAAAAGTTTACCTCCGAGAGAAGCCATGGATCCAAAATTGAAATAATAACAACACACAACACAGGTATAGGAAGTGCCGGGTTGGAAACAAGCATGCTACTAATGCAACAACATCGAAATAAGATTCTACGGAAGCCGAATTACGGCGACTAGATACTCTTTATTAACACTGCTTTGCACGTCGCTTTCTCTTATAACTATTCTATCGATTTACATTTTAGTTGCGATCTCGTTCCGAGCTGAATAAAGCTTAACTTCGGTTTTTCATTTAAGTCGTCTGCCATCTCTCGTTGTTGATAATCGTTACAATTAAATAAACTTGCGAAATATCCATCGGACCATTTAGAAACAAATCTGTCTTCGGACGATGCTGGTCACTGGACCCCATAAAAACTTCTATCAAGCCTCAGAGTGCTGGCTAATCGGCTACTCCAGTAAACTACGACGCGCCATCAGTCATCAAACACGCTACTGTTTGCAGCGATTACAACTCAGCCATCACAAACCTCAATACACTCTACATCAAACCAAAAAATAATCTTTTGTACGCGATGTGCATTCTACTGCCAGGGAAGAACAGAAGCAGATCACCGACCAGTTCCTACAGAATTTGTGTTATCCCCACAAAACTTCCCCATCATCGATGTATCAAAACCGACAGCCTTCAAACATTCTTACTATGCAAACACCACGTTTTTCAACTGCACAGTGAGACCAATTTTGCTGTTGCTGTGTAGGCGTGACCTTTGACCAATAAGCGGACATCATAGCGACAAAAGAGGTTTCAATTCGATAAAAGCCAATCGGACCTTTGGTACACTCGACGGTACTTCGTCCGATATGCGACCACCTGGTGAGATGTACCTACCCGAGTAAGTAACACATCTATTAAACCAAAAACATTCTCTGGAAGAACAATTTTCGGACCCGAACCAACCCTATCGTGTAGCAGTATTGTGCACTTTTAAGGTAAAAAAGCGCATCCCAAGCAAACCTACACCGTCAATCAGACTGTAATATTTGCCAACTTACCTGAGTCTTCAATCAAAAGTACCATATCACCCGCACATTCTAACTGGGACAATTTACTGTATGATAATAAAGACAACAATTCACTGTAGTCCGGATTGTTATCAATACTGGTCTAGTGAGATGCGGTTTTATGCTACTGTAAATTTCAGTGATAGTTGCCGGTTCCCCCTCCTCCCTGTGCAACGGGTCCTAAGGTCCACTACCACTAGTTTGTGGGGCACGCCCCTTCCACTAAACTCATGCGTGGCACGTGTAATAAAGAATACCAATACCACTGTTCTTATATGAAGGTAGAACAATTTCGAAAACCGCAAGCCAAAGTAAGGGACTCTGGAGAACACCAAGTCTTGGAGGCCCAGCTTTTCTGAAGACAGATCCTTTTATGAAATAATTCATCACGTGATATCATTGTTCAACTCACCATTAAGAAACCATGGAAGCGCTGTACAGCTGTTTCATCGTTGTTAGGAATCATCAGCAGTGCACATCCATCTGCTCCGAACTGGGACGCGAATCTGGGCCGAAAGATTTTGAGTGAAACGCCTTAGGTTTAGTCCCGAGTTCGGCCGCGGTGAATATGCACTGCTGATGATTCCTAACAAGGACGGAACAGCCGTACGGTGCTTCCTCGGTCTCTTAATGATGAGATGAGCGACGATATCACATAGTGAATTATTTCATAAAAACATTCATCCTCCTACTACTAGCATAGATCTTTTTATGTCACAGTAGAAAATTGAAATTCGGGACGACTTGAGGTACCTGGTGGCGTGCCACAGAGATCAGTTCTTGGACCAATACTATTCCCACTATACAGAAACGACCTAGCGGCAAGGCTGGAACTAACGTGTTTCATCTTTGTGGACGACCAAAGGTTGTGAGAGCAAGTAATCGTGAAAGGTTGACAAAGTGCCAACCGGTTCGTTGGGGGGGGGGATATGACACTGAATGAAAGCAGAAGTAACCTGCTTACGGGTACTTCAGAGTGTCTGCAGTAACCGAAAATGAGTTTTCAATAGGTGCAATCAGATGCACCAATGACTGTGGGATCATTATCATCATCATCGTTTAGCGTTAAACAGCAAGGTAAGCCTCACTGACCGCTGCCTTCTCCCCAAGGTTACATGTCTCGATAAAAATAGTGAATATCCAGGGGAATAGAGAGTGGACATACATAGGCGGCAAAAGATGAGACGCTGCTGCAGCCAACACACAGAGGAGTCGAACTGTACAAACGCACTCTTCCAATCATTCTGAATCCATAGAAAATGACAACACGGTCGCTACTGTTCACGGTTCACTGCCATATCCTTCAGTGCCTCCGGCCAACTAGTTGACGGGTCTCTCGGTCCCCAAACACGAAGACGTGAAACACCTACCTTACCTAAGTGCGCTGTACATTTACTCATCCCACGTTGCCCAGGTCCAAGAGTTGATGAAACTCCCTGGGAATCCGTTTGTAATGTCATAGTTAATGTGAGAGAACCGGCAACCATGATCCTAAAACTGTGGCGAACTACACAAGGCCCCAACAGATCAGGTGTGGTATTGAGCCGGGTCATAGCAGGGTCGAATACCACAATCCGTTCGTAATGAAAAAGTTCAAAAATCTTTCTGTCTTCCATAGTTCTGTTGGGGCGCAAGGTGTGCGATCTCGGTGGAACAGGGGGCGTACGCAGCCCTTTGGACGGCATTTCGGGTGATTGCTATCCGTATTCATGACATGTATAATCACCCTATCTCGTCTGCACTGGTCAGCCCATTCCTAACAATCCCTATCCGTTTCCTTAAGCGTCACTATGGTCCCTGTAGCGACCTTTCATTTAAGACTGGCCCACTTGTTCTGCTGCATTTGCTGGCTCGATCTGGTTGCCTGTCAGACGTGATCGACTGTCACCCGTTGTATGATATATCGTTGTCCAGTCATGGGTCCGGATTGCCAAAATTCAAGGTCTGTACATTTGTCATCATTGAGTTATTTGTTTAGTAGCACACACAGGCTTTGGATATCTCGTACCTGGAATGAACGGGATATCGGTTCCCCGCTAGTCACTCTATTCTGAAAGACAATCTGCGACACCATCAGTGTGCCTCTTACTTGTTTGTATGGTTTTCATCTAATCAGGAATAGCGTGAATGCGTCTGTATTGTATGAAGTGTTGATAGGCTTTGGTTCGCAGTTGTTGGCATGTGCAAACAACGAAGATATACATAAATCTTCGTCTAAAGAGCATTTAATCCCGGCTTCGAGTGAGGCGAAGTTGGTCCGCTTGGCATTAGTGAGGTTAGAATTCGATCCTCTCAGTAAATCGGCTTTTCCCAGTTGGTAACAGTTGGTGTTTTGAAAACTTGTGAGTAGGTTAGGCGAACTTAAATTCCACTGGTTTTAAAGTGTTGGATTTCTTTATTAGGCTTCCTATCATTTAGATCTGCTCATGTTCAATGACGCCGTCAAAGCTTTATCTAATCTGGTCATTCAGTTTTCATCAAGGATTGCCAAGGCTTCTGTAGGTTTACCCGGGTTTTGTACGTGTATCAGGAATCCACTTCTGAGATCACAACCGTAATTGCTGGTTGTTTTGTATTGCAGCGGAACACGAATTTGTCCCTCCGGATAGCTTTTTTAACTGAACGTTGACTGCCTAGCGCGGTGACGCACAAGTGGTCACAACGGTTGAGGGCAAGCAAACGATACGAGATCCGCATCAAGACTAATCGGTCTTACAGTGTGGTTGAGACACTGACAAAATACATAAAAGCGGCGTTAGATATCCACGGTGGTACGTTTTTAGCCAGCAGTCTGTACACGATCAAACCGTACGTCTTCGAGGTTATTTCTGTAGCTCAGGCGTGCCTGCTCGGAATTCTGTCAATCTACCGACAACCACTAAGCTTGTAGGTGATGAGGATTCTCACCAGGACCCTGTACGGAAGGAATTTCTACATTCATGTACGTTTTAATGAACAAAAGGTAGGTGTATACCCAGCCACCACAACAGCGGTAAGTACCGTGGTTCTGTGCCTGCTTTCCTAAGCCTAAAACCGGAACTTAACAACGGCAGGTGTCCGCTTGGTGACCGCCGTTCTGGTCCAATTTTCTGTAACCAATCAGGTGTGCTGCATTAGTGCTCTGCGTGTAGTTCATACAGAATTGATCCAAGCAGAATCGAACTCGGCATTGCTCGACCGCGCATAGACACAAAAAGCGACCTATGGAATGCTAGAAACCGCGTGGCGTTAGCGCATCACTGAAACGCAAAAGAGATCAAATGAATCAAGGTTCGTTAACGTGCAGAAGACAACTTACGCAATACATGAATGTGCTATATGCGCAACCACCATGGTGGTCTGACCCTAATGTGGCCCCCGGCAGTCATCCCACTAACCAATCAGCAGCATAATACAGAGAAAAGGGAGCGAAAGAGAGGCAACTGCCGTGTCTTTGTTTTTCCTTTTTCCAGTGCGCGAAAAAGTGACACCAGCTGTGCTGGCTGGGTATATATGAATAATATCCGCTTAAAGCAACGGCAATGAAATAAAATGTTATCGAAAATGCACAAAGGGTACAAGAACAATAAAACAGGACCGAAAATTGCTTGTATTCACGGCCCAAATTTTGGTCAGATCGGATCATTAAGTTGGAGGCGGATGCCAATGTCAGTCCAGTACAATGCACACGGGAAAACCAGTGCATCACCGTGATTTCTTCTTCCCACACTGTCCGTTTTGTGTTCAGACGGTCGATTTCAGTTTCAGTTCTAGTTTGATTATAGGACTATACGGCGAGATGCCTGATAGTCTAGGTTCTTACACTGACATCTCTTTGGAGCTGACGATGCTTCGGCAACAAGAGGGTGGAAACCCTTCTCCAGTTCGTACAAGGGAGGAAGCATTTACTGAGATGCTTTCCTCCCGACCACCACCTCAACCTCACAATTCACAAACTCTCCTCTCCAAACACACCTAGCCATGCATTGTCTAGTCTCCCTTTGAATTCGCGCACTGGTCCCACCTCGACCACTTCTTCCGGTAGCTTATTCCAGCCATTCACCACTCGCGTGGCAAACGATTTGCTCCTCAACCGGTGGTTACGTGTTCTCGCACAATCATTTTCCCGTTGCCTCTAAGTATGTCGTTATCTGAAATAGGGATCCACGGTGACCCCGTATCTCGGCCAGACCCTCGACGATCTCAAAGGTCTGTACGAGGTTACCTCTTTTCCTACGTCTTTCCAGGGAGCTCTCTCAGCCCGTGCTCATGTCCCATGGGCCTTAAATGCACAAACCCCGGGGTAGAATCACGTTAAAATTGTTCCAGCATTTTACTATCTCTTGGCATATATGGTCTCCATGTCTGGACACAGTGTTCCAAGTGCGGTCTGACAAATGCCTTGAACAGTTTTAGAAGGACGTCAGGCTTTCTGGATTCTATGGTCCTCTTTATTTGGCCTAAGGCACACCATGCGTTCATGGCCGCCCTATAGCATTGCAGACTAGGTTTTAAGCCTGCACTCACGACTATCCCGATGTCTCTTGCTTGTTGAGTCTGTTCCATCACGACCTGATGCCCAGGTGGACCCATGTGGCAAGGGGAATTTGCTTCTTCTTCCATGAGCCGCTGACATTTGTCGAAGTTCAGCGGAAAATCCCAGCCCTCGGACCACTGATAAACTCTATCCAGATACCTCTGGATAGCCTCGCTGTTTGATGTCCGTGACAGTTTGACTTCGTTATTTCAGCAACCAGACTGTACGTTGTATCCCGGTGTACGTTTCTTCCAACCCTGCGTATTTTCTTCTATTTCTCAAAGTCCAAGCATTTAGAGGAGCAGGGGCTCCAAAAGATTCGTCTTGTCCACGCAAGAGACGCACTGCTCCAGCTCCGGACGCATACAGCTCAGTACGCATCTAAACCACTTTAAACCGATCGATCTGCATGCCACTGGAAACATATTCTGGCGGTCGTTTCCATAGTGGTAAAAAACCTGGCTGTCATCTGAATAATTGTGCGGTTGCACGGCAGCCCCAAACATAATCACCCTTTGCCCTGCCTAAATGAGAGTGGACATTTATGAAAGACGCCTTGCCATTTCAAGTATTTCAAACAGATTTCTGCGCGTGCATCGGCGTCTGAGGCAAAAGTGCCAAGGTGGTGGAATATCTTGTGATAATGTTTGTGCATTTCGCCAGCTATCATCTAGGTGTCCAGTTTTTGCCCGGTTCTAGGCTTTTTACATACCCTTTTAAGTGCGGCCGCCAGATACGTACATATTAATCCAGGTGCGGTCTGCTACAGTCACGAGGGGGACCCAAACACCTCAGCTTTTCTGCAGGATAACGTTAAGAAACCTAAAGCGTTCCGCTCTGGCTTCATTGGCCGCACTTGCTCACCGTTTGGAGGGTTTGAATTCGTTCGTAATGGCTATACCCAGGTCCTTGGCTTGGAAAGCATCCACAGTATCCTCGATTTAATTCCCTCTAAGCTCTCCCATAGAATTCATACACTTGCATTTGGCCAGATCTAGTTGAAGGTTCTACTTACGTTACCAGCCTTTGATTTTCACCAAAAACACCTCCAGGCTCAAATTTGCAACTTTTACATCATCGTCGAGAAGATAGCAGGGTTTGTATGTGCTCTTTGTTTGCCCGTCGATGAATATGAGCAACAATGTAGACCCCATTACCAATCTCACTAATCTTAACACTAAATGTCCTTCCCCAGAGAATCGTGTACCCAGGTATTTTCCCTCCTCGTCATTCCTAATGCTTTCATTTTGTGATCCATACGGTCCTGGGTAACTCCAAGCACTTACACGAGATGCAAATTGGACTCACCGGTTTGCAATTCACCAGCCTTCGTCTAGATCCGCCCTTGTATATTCCTACTACTGTGGCAGTTTCCCATTCTTCAGGTACTCTCCACTCCTTGAGTGAAACACTTAAGAGCAGCGGGACAGAGGTGGAAAGGAGTTCGCTGGGTGTATTCCATCTGGGCCGGAGGCTTTAAACCCATTTCGCGTGCTTAAATCTATCACAACCTCTCACCCTGTTGCGATGACTTCTGAATTTCCCCAAATCTGGAGGGTTTCCGGGTCTTTGGGTTGGCGTGAGCTTCCTTCTGAGGGCGGAATATATTATTGGACGTTTCCAATAAAGTATTGGTTTCTTTAGATTCGGTCAATGCTAGGCCCGCGGCCGGTAGTCGGAGCGCGGCGGCACAATCTCTGATTTTTCGAATACCTAGGCGTATTATGCTTCGGGGTTTGTTTTAACATTCCTTGCTACGTTACTCCCAAGCAAGTATTCTTATTTTCGCCCGGGGGGCTCACGTTTTATAACGAGATTGTTAGTAGCTTCTGCACGTCTGATGCGTGCGATGCTCTTCATACCCTACCCCTCTGCTCTTTCGGCATCTTAATGCTCGCCCTATTTTTGGCGATAGTATGGTGGCTGATGACTACCTTTACCTACTTCCCGCAGGGTCGTATTCCACCGTCAGCGTGATTAGTCCTCCTCATGTTTGCCCACTTTTCCTCCCCGGTTGGGCTTCTGCATTCCGGTAGCCAGGTTATGGGTGCTACAACCATTTGCATTTCTTCAGTCCTCAACCTAGTAGGACTCGAGCAGAGTCTCTAGCTGGCCATTCATTCGGTAGAAGCTCTAAATTTAACCATTAAGTGATCACGTTTGCCTAAAACCTCCTTGGTTGTTGAATGTTTTATGTCCCTCTGATCCCCGGTGAACACTAAGCCTCGTTGCGAGGAAAATTTCAATGCGCTGTGCGAGAAAACCTGTCCTTTATAATGGGTGAAACCAAGAAAACTCGCCCATTGTAGGACTTTTCTTCTGGTTTTTCGCTAGAATGATTTCTGTTGATGTCCAGACGTTTGAGGTGCCCCATTAATATAAATTCCTTATCTCGGGCTAAAAATGCTTGTCTCACCCCGAAAAGTTCGGTTTCCTCATCAGTACATGTAGCTAGGTCTCCTTGTAAGCACAAAACTCAGTTTTCTTTTGAAATCTGACAAAGCGGTTGGTTGTCTCCCCAAACATCAATTCCACTGTGGACAGTGCCCCTCGTTTTACGAGATCCGCTGCGATCGGGCTTATTCGCTTCACTGCCGTATATAGAATAAAGTTGTCCGCCGTACATTTTCGACCCTTTCTTCAAAGAGAATACTTGCAGCGAGTTTGCTGCCTTTCTTGGTTTTTGAACTCCGCCGCTTTAAGCTTGCACTGGATTTTCGACCGCTGTTTTTGGCGTGGACCTAGCCAGTGGCAAAGCTTCCGTCCCCGATACAGCTAACTGGGTTTCGGTAGCTTGATCCATCCTGTAAAGCACAGATTTCGGGTGTGACGCGGAAGTTTTCATCTGTTCAAATGAGGTAAAACAGTAGGGTGTCCTTGAAAATTGTTTTTTGACATAATTACACAAATCACTTGAAAAAATACTGCGACAGAAGCAATGGCACAAAATTTACACTTAGACCAGGCTATGTTGGGAGGCGGAGGATGAGGGTAAAGTGGAAACAACAAGTCCATAGGTGTATAAAACAGAAAATTCCGAAGATTCATGCATACAAAAAAGGACTGAGCAATGTGCCAAAGGAAAAAACAAAGCGCCTGAGATATCGGGAATACCAACAAATAGCAACCAGCACCATCACCTACACATGACGCATGGCTTCCGAGGCACTAGTTGCCGCGACTTGATCGTATGCGCATAGAATTTTGGCATGCTTAAATTGATGGCCCAAAGAGTTTTTGATAAAGGATTGCGCAAACTACGAGAATACTAAAAGTGGTAGTGCATTATGGGTCAGTTTGTGAGGCATCGTCTAAATAGAAGTGTACCTGCAGTAAGCATTAAGTGGGGAGAATGAAATATATCCTAATTTCAAGAGATGTGATTGCTTGATTCGGGCGGAATCTCAACGACAATTGAACTAGTCGCACAAAACAAAAGTTGCATGGAAAAGCATGATACAACTGTGAAACAAGTAACTTTCAATGAACGAAAAGAAAATCATGTCAGAATATGCCATTAATCACAAACACAAAGGTATACGCAAGAAACAAAATGCCTCTATCTAGTTTCATAGTAACGTTCCACCGCCGGATATATTGTTTTGCGCATTCCTCACTATTCCCAATATCACGGCTGGCGAACTTTCAGTTATGCGTCTCCATGATGGTGATAATAATAATAATGATAATAAAAATAATAATATTGTGCAGTGTTGAATATTTGACTTTTGTGGAATCGGCGTGGAAGGCAAACTTAATATTCTCCAATTGTATCATCACCGGTGACAGTTGCCCTCAGTCCAGAAATCAGCTTTCTACTCCTTCGAAAGAAATGCTCTTACCCCAACTGACGAAACAAGCATAAGTTTTAGAGCAAACATTTCATCGATAAATATTCTTTTTTGTGAAATTCACCACCTCAACGGTCGCGTCTCATATAATGATAAAATAATAATAATATTTTATTTCCTGGACAGCGCCTACAGCATGCAGTGCGCATGATCATGACGTGCGACGATAGTGACAAAAGAGGAAAATAAATGAAAAAATAAGCAATCACATGGAAACGTCGGGAGGCCTACGCAGCAGCTAATA
>LUCM01009925.1:10111-23149 GCA_008360955.1 Fasciolopsis buskii | reverse complement strand
TTATTTTTAAGATTACCGTTCTCCTATCATTTGTTGCCGCGTTCCTTGCTCAACGGACTGTGGTTTCAGATTTTTAGCGTTTTATGCAGCCTCATATTAAATGCAGTCTGGTTTTTACTAATCTCCACTCCATTATCTCAGTCTTAGTAATCCTCATGTTTACCATATAACTCTCTTGACTTTCGAGGATCCCGGCCAACTGGCGGCGACAGCCAATTCCTTCCAGTCATATTTTCCCCCCGCGATACGCACCCTTGATGCATTCAAACATAGCATTACTCGCAGTGAGGGACTGATAGTCAGTCACAGAAAATCGTTTGCCAGTCATTATCTAGGTTTGATCTAAAACTCGAAACCTCATGCCCGGCAAATCACATTGCCTGTTACAATCTAAGGAGCGAAAACACATTGCATTGCATGACTGGTTTTTGTTTTCCTTATCTGCACTGTGCTTTCCTTGCACAATTTTGACCTTTCCTTGGGCATGGCTCTCGTACGTCCAGAAATCTACACAGACTGAGAGGCTTTACTCAGGGATGCTCACACTCCCTTTTCCCATTAGACTTGTATTATTCGAGTGTTCTCTGCACCATCTTTGTTAAAACTTTGATCTTGCCCTGAGCATGCCTCTCGCAAATCAAGAAACGTTCACTATTATTATTATTATTATATTCTTTCATGATTTTCCCCTTGAATTTCATGTCGGTTGTCTTAATGCCGTCCTCGTGAGCCGTTTGGTTGCCGTCCGCCGTTTGTGTGTCACTCTTACTCGCTCCTTACGATTGGAATAAAAACGAACCAGACATCTGACCAGTGAATCGAAAAGACCGTCGGGGTTCTTAGTAGGATGTGCATAGTTGACTGGGTGGAAGGTAAGTGTGCATAAGCAACGTATAAATCGCAGCATTACCGAGAAGTCAATGTTCGTTTAAACACGCGACCTGAATTACAAATCCTTTGTCTGATGCATGCTGCTCTTACAGCATCATCAGAGAACGGCTTCTGCTAAGATGCAATTTGAAATCCGTAAATTCGTGAACAACATGCTGCCTTGGAATTAAACAAGAATTAAAACATTGGCCGCATGTTTTGTCATCCCGTGCACCTTAATCGTTGAAATCAGACCCAGCCTCGGAAACCCTACTTGAAATGCACATTTTGGTGAACATTGGTGGAGTGACCCATTTCGCTACGGGCACACACCATCGAAGCCAATATACTGTCCCAAAGTGCATCGGGAAAGACGGTGGATCAGGCCGCTCCCCAAACCCGCGCGCTCGTCAATAAATGTCACCTGACGGATTTGAACCCAAGTTGCTGATCCTGAGTTTCGTTCGCCTTCTTTTGCTTAAATGGCTTCGACGGTGGGAACAGCGGTTGTACTGCCTCGGTCGGTGAATATGGTCCATCCTGAGAGTTCTCCTCAGAATGAGTGAGAAAAACACGAACATTGTTGTGCGTTCGGCTGAGTAACAGATGCCAAAATGGCTTTCGGGGCTCTCGTCGTTGAGGCAAAATGGAGATGACACGCTTGTCACGGCAGAAATTTTCGAAGCACTTGTTCGGTCCCGTTATGTACAGTTGTGATTTTATAAACAAAACAGTATTTGACAACCTAAAATGAAAATGAAAAAATGGAAAGGCGGAAGGGGTTTTTCACTTTACTGCCGCTAAGGCTACTTTGTATGTACGGTATTTCCGGGGCGATGGGTAAACTTGTATCTCTTTTTCGTTCTGGGGTCTTCACGGATGGTGCTGGTAGCGACTGGATTTGAGGAGAAGGACTAGGACTATTATTTGGGGGAAGTCCATTGATCATTTCACATTATGCCACGGCGGTTTCATGATGTCGATGGACGTCGCATTGAGTCGACAGTGAGCTTCCAAAACCAAAGCATTAGGACCTCGTTTTATCACACAAAACGTTCCGGCACACGGCGGTCGCAGTGATGACCGAACGCCATCAACACGGGCGAAAACGTGGATTGAGGTACCTAACACCTTGAGGAAGTACCACTAAGGTCGCTGACCATCCCGTGAACTGGACCAAAAATTCGCATATGTTGTGTGAGGCGCTTTGCGCGGTCACCACAACTGAAGTGTGTGGGCGTCAATGGCAGCAACGGCTCAACGGAGAAGCAAGCCATTTAACCGAACGCAAATTCGTTCGGCGTGGTCTCCATTTATCCTTGAAAAGGGTTCCAGACGCTTAAATTGACTGATGGTAATATGTCGCTCTAAATCGGATTGACCCCAGTGGAAGAGCGGCCTTTATTTACGGATGAAATCTTTTCACTGAACCATTAGCTTGTGGGTGATAGGCAGTTGCTCTAATACGTTTAGAGCCCAGTGTCAAAAGCAAGTTTGAGAAAGCCCCGTCAAAATGTGCACCACGATCGATGATCAAATATGATAACGCAAACGGCCAAAATGCTCCTGCAGCTCCTTGTGATTTGAGAAGGGATTGTTTCGGTTTGTGACTTGCGGGTAAAGCTGCCTATACAGGCAAATATGCTGACACAGCCGTTAGAAGAAAAAGGGCCTTCGAGGTTAACTTCCACGCGCTGAAAACGTGTCCCAGTTTTGGGGAACTCAGCTAGCAAAGCTTTGGTCTGACGGTGAACTTATGTTCTTTGTCAGCGTAAACAGGCACAAGACCACTGACGCACGTGGCGTTTAACGCTGAACCACACAAAACGCTCAGTTACCAAGGCGGCTACCCTCGGATAAGTCATGCTGTGCAATGGAAGTAGAGTGGGGTAGTAGTAAGCTGCGGGAAACATCGGCTTTGAAATACCTTGGAAAACTTCGCAAAAATCTCTTTGGTGTACTAGGCCCTCCCACTAGGCCTAATGAGGGGTCTTATCTTGGTCGGTTGATTTCGGGCTCCGTCACCTGCGCCCGTGCCATTGCATCAAATTCAATGTTGGGCGTCGGAGGCGCAATTAACTGCTCTTCCACCTTACCAGGTCCCAACGTCGCGGCGAAAGAATTCAATACCCTAGGCATTTGCTGGTCAATCTTCACTGCTTCTAACTGCTTGCCCCCTTTGTTGCTAATATTGAGCAAGTTCGATGGATACAATAGATACCCAACCCAACACAAAACAGAAATATCCTAGACCTGATTGGATTATCGTACATCCAGTTAAAATAACTTCCATGGATGCGACAACGTGCCCGTCAGGTACATGTTTGTACCACGTTTCCATAGTAGCAACCATCTCCAGTCTCTAGGCCTTAATTTGAGGCGAGCTGGGACCGCGTCCAACTTTGTTGCGCAGTTGTAATTGGGGCTCCCTTTTTCTAGCAAATGAGCCACAAACGGCAACTAACACGCCGTATTGATTATCGCACGAATGCCTGGCATTGTTACGCCGACAAAGAGTCGCTCAATGCCCACTAAAACAAGAATAACAATTGACAACAAAGGAGCAGGCTTCAGAAAAACTTTCTTAGAATCAGAGGCTTTTCTTTTTTTCTGCTAATCGGTCGTCTGCCCAAACAATTAAAAACGAAAATAGCTTCTCGCGACAAGATGCAAGAACTAAGTGCTCTCACCCAGCCCGACCCAAAAGCTGCTGTGGCAAAAATAATTAAAGAGATAGCTCCGTTGCTGAAAAAAAGTTCAGCTGCCACCGTGGCCAATAATCGCTATCTCCAGCCACCTTCATACTAGGTGAGGGAGACGTTTCGATACCGTTAGCAGACATATCTAACCTGTCTGTCCAATGCTGTACTCTTTACTCCCAATGGAAAATGTTTATTAAAATCGCCATACATAAGAAAGATACACGACTAGACCCAGCCAGTTTTAGGCCAATCAGGCATACCCCGTTGTCTCTAGAATCATGGAGCGGCTGATGAAAAGCAGCTCAAAACATCTCATGGGCCATAAACTTGTCGACAATAGCCAGCACGATTTTCTGCAGAGGAAATATTGCGCTAAGTGTGTGATTGTTTGTCCAGATATAATTATAACGGCTGCTAACGCCGGAAAGTTGGTGACAGTAACCTAATTGAGTATGACAAACTTTGCATAGAGTATCCCACCCTATCTTCTGTACGCAAATAACGTGTCAACTGTCCGAAGTGGTGTTCCTCTTCTGTTCGCCGATGACATCCAAAACCATTTACACTTTTCGGTATGAGGCTATGAACTTCATTTTGGTCGAAATGACCTAAGATCTAATATCTCTCAACACTTGGGCCGAAAAAAGGAACGATGAAATTCTCAGCGGAAGAAAACTGCGTCCTGCACTAAAAGTGCCCCCTATCTGCAAAGAGGCTTAAAACTGGAGATGAAATCATCCCCATTAGCAACAAGATTCGATTCGTGGCCTTTAACTGCTCTTTCAGCTTCAGCTTTTTGGAACATGCGCTTACTAAAATTCCAAAAGCCAATAAAATAGCTCACTACACCGGACTTTTAAGCAGAACGAGGGCAAAAGGGGCGTTTTCAAAACACACGTCAGCCCATTCTAGAATGTTCCTTAATCTGCTCTAGCATGAGACATTGGGACAAGCTTGCGATGTTCATTGTGTATTTACGAAGAGGCTAGTAGGTGTTTCATCAGACCTGAGTAAAGGGGTAGCGAAGGCCATGGCTGAATCATTAAACCTCTGTCGCTTCGGCGTGCGAAAGCAAATTTATATTCTCCAATAATCTCATCAGAGGTAACAGGTACACCTCAGCCCCTCAATTCAGTAATCAAACTCCCTACTCTCTTGGAGACGCTAAACTGGTAACCATAATAAGCATTAGGGCAAACTATTTTGTTGTTAAATTTTCCCACTTGTGGAATTCATTGACCCAACAGCTGCGTCGAACATTTCCTTGAAAACCGAAGTCCGCAGACTGCTAGTTGTACCAAGACTTATACATACATACGACCTGTGTCTCTCAGAGACTCGGGTGTGCGAAATTGGTTCGGGATTTTAGCACTTACTAGAGTGAGATCTCCAAAAACACATCTACTTCAAAAACACCAAGTTATATTATGGACCGTGATAACGGAAAGATGCTGGATTCTACGGTAGGCATGACCACGATAAATCCTTCTTACATCGGTCTTATCACCCCCGGATCCTTTCCGCAACAGAATTCTCCGCGGTTTGTTTAACTTGACAACAAAGAATCCTGTCTCCGTTCTGGATTTTACCGGAACCAATTGCTCTCTTTGCACAGATTTCATCGAAGCGCTTATCCGAGATGTCACTTCCCCTTCCTACCCACCCATCTTGATCTCTACTCACCTGCTTACTGGAACTTGATGCACTCCATTTCCTCGAGTACCCAGCCTAGTTCAATTGAAAAAATTGTCCACGTCGTACAGATTATCTGATTCGTTTACACAACAAACCAGTCCACATTAGCAGACTTCAAGTGGCACCCGTTAATGAAAGATAAATAAGGCATTGAGGATGAATGAGCCGTACGTATAGGTCTGTTTTTTACGGGGTAAGTCACAATCCTCATTGTGGTTGCTTATCCCCAAGCTGGTTTTCTTTAGTCTGTAAGCGCGAAAATCTAAGTGACCGCGACATGTTTACTTCAATATCTCCAAACTTGGGGAGAACAACCCCAGTAGTTGCGACAAAATGTGTAAATATTTTACGCGGAAAATTAAGTCAGGCGGAGAGACTGCGGGGAACACCCATATGGGCTCAAACATTCCTCTGCTAGAACAAAATAAAAGGTTTCTGCTGGGATTAGGTTAAGCCTAGCAACAAAAGCATATTCGGGCTGCAAAGGAATGGGCAACCTTCTGCAATGGATGTGCATGCCATCCGCCTAGACCTGGACCTGCAAAGGGGGAAACTCCAAACAGCTTTTGTTCAGTAGATAAGCATCTGGCTGCGTTGTTGGACGATCTGGAGAGGAAGCGCATCAGAGTGTCTACTCACGCTTCACCACCCACCTCTCTAGTTTTCAATTTGCCCCCTTCCTCTCAATCGCACACCTAGAGCGTATGTTGACGTCTAGAACAACCGCCGTCGTTCTTGTTTCTCAATTACTCATGCATTCTCGCTGAAACTATTAAGTAGTACAAGTCACTATCAACCTGTCCAGACACAAATTGCCGATTCTAACATTCTCACTCTTCCCTCTTCATAGATCTTCAGGACTTCCTGTGGAAACTGCCGTCCTAGCATCCAGCCAACGCTTCCGTCCACGAACCCTTCAGTTGTGCCCTTTCTTGGCAACTGAAAGTAGTAGCAATCATATGGTAAGTTGTAACTGATCCCCGTTGCCTATACATCGGTCCCGCAGGTCAGTGGGTTAACACAGACAGAACAACTGGTGAATTTTGGTCCCCAACTCTTGTGCTAGCTTTCATATCGGATCATTGCAATGTACATCTGCGATGTCAAAATATGACTGAGAAAAGGGCTGCAAATAAGGACTACGCAGCTTAGGGCTGACTGAGCCGTGCACTTTGTAAGGACTAGGCAGACGGAGAGTTCGCTGCCCAAGTCGCGGCAAAGAAACACGCATTCCTTCTGCGCACTTGAGGACAGTCTTCTGGATCCCTCAATCTTCGAAAGAAACTGAATGTTACCGCTATTTCCGTTTTTATTAACTCGCCATAACACCAGCTGGAACAAATCACAGACTGCCTCCTCTCCCCCTAATTGGCTCTGCCAGGCCCGCCAATGAAAGCAGCACATATGCACCGGCTAACAGAAAGTGTGGATGCAACGCAGACTTCGTTACCGAAGGCTCCATCCTAGCCTATGCGCTGCTGTCCTATGCATTCCAGGAAGCTGCCATCCAGATCTGGTGTTCCAGCACCGGTCCGCTTAACCCAAGGAAAAACCAAGCCACGCCGCCGACTGCCCTGGGTACCTTCTATTAAAGGAACCATCACAAATGGTCAAAGCGCATGTTAACACTACTGGAACTTCGTGCAACCCACGGACTGCCAGAACTCTACTGCCACAGAATGCCAAAATTTCCGACACCAAAAAAGGACAACACATGGGTCATTAATGGAAAGTGCATTCAAGGGACGATTCTGTTTCTCACACGAACCCGCTTTCTTCTCGTCTCACTTCTCAGTTCAGTCTGCTCACAGCCGCATGAACTCAGTGAACATTCTTGTGAGCTGCGCCCACAGTTCTTCAGGTAATTTTATCCCATTAAATAGCTTGGTGCATCCTTGAATGTTTCCCGCCGCTTTATCTTCGGCATTATGCTGAATTTAATGTTACTAATTACACCCCGTATGACGTCCAACCTGGTTTTGACTCAACATTATTCTATGATATCCATAATGATCTTTATCTTCACCATACAACCCTCTCGATTTTTGTGGAACCCGGCCATGTGGAGTTGTCCGCCGTCGCTTTGCAGCTAAATTATGCGCCTGCGGTAGGCACCTTTGACGGATTCAAACACGGACTGACTCGCATTGGACGGCTGATAATAAGCCCCAGAAAGTCTTGGCAAAGGATTATCTGTCTTTGGTTTAAAACTCAAAAACGCATGCAGATTGTGCTCATGAGGACATACAAAAATTCCAGTTCCATGCGTAGTTTTTGTTTTTCGAATGACCACCGCGCCATTTTCATACAAATTTGATCCTACCCAGCGCCTGCCTCTCGGAATTTGAGAAAGATGCACTATTTATGTATTTATTTATTTATACTGGCAATTGCATCAGCAAATGAGTTGCCTGCACCAGAAGCGTACGGTTTGTCCGTTTCGAACTGTGAATCAAAGCCCAAGTGGCGGTTTACTTGGCGAGTACCGGTCGGGGGCCGAATTTAACGCGCATACTAGTGGCTTGCGATCTATGAACACCACAAATGGGCTTCTCTCTAACGCCTGTCTGAAGCGTCGGACAACAAATCGGACGGCCGTAAACTCTTTGTCAAATTTGCTTTATCTGGACTCTGCCAAATATAACCGTCTTGAAACGAATGGCAACGGCTTCTCAGAGGTACCTGTGTGCTGTAGGAGTGTGACATTTATAGTAGTGTCCGAGACGTCGATTGTCAAAGACATAGTCATTGAAAGGTCGGAATGCGTATGCAGCGCTTCCTTGGCAATAGTGCCTCTGATGACAGTGAAAATCCGTTGTGCTGCCTCAGGGACCATGAACTCAGGTCTGATTTTTCTTAAGATATCTGTGAGGGGCAATGATTTTCACGACGTCATGAGTGAACTGACTGCCTAATCTGAGTCGTCCATACAGTTGCCGTAATTGTTGATACAAACAAGCCTCTGAGTAGCCCCAAATGGCAGGGACTATATTAAGCGATGAAGTTATTCCTGAGTTGGAGAAGATACACCACAGCAGTGTGATACTGGGCTTTCTCAGCTCACATTTCGAAGCGTTAATCGGTGTGCCATTTTCTTTAGGGCAACCAAAAAGAGTGCGTATTTGAACTGAGTGTTGGTTCTCTAAGTGGCCTGGAACTGATTTATGGTTCAGACACGTATACATCATCTGAGCCCACTGTGATGTCGTGCCGTAGCCTTAGGAAGTTTTGAGCCTTGTTGCTGAGCCCAGAGGCATTTTTAAACATTCAAACAATCCAAGCGGCATAACCGCCGACGTTTTTGGTATGTCGGCCTTTCCTACGGGAATATCGTTGTAAACCCGTAGCGGCTAAAGACCCTGCAATCTGACGGCCTCGAAGTGAGATCCTGTATGCGAGGAATTGGGCGGTTATCAGAAGCAGCGACTATGCTAAGTGCTCCGCAGCCTTCACTGTGAGACCAAATATATAGAGGAGGCTCAAGGACCAATCAAAGGGCTTAAGATGCACAGTTATAAAGGATAGTTAAAGTTCGCCCTGGTTAGTTGGCAACTTTCAGGGGCTCAAACTAGATATTGACCGATTTTTTCAGGCCGTTTGGCCTTTACGTAGTGAGCTGCCCTTGCAATGACTGCAGGAAGTGTACCAGTACCGGCCTATGGTACAGTGGGGAGGAATTAGTTTACTGTATGGCTGTTACGCTTGAAGTTCGACGCATCGATGTTTGATATCCCTGCGTTTTGTCCAATTTATTTAATTATTCCTTTTAGAGGGGGAATTTCTCCCACAAAAGGAAAAATTAGGCCATTGTCGTAATCCGAAAAACGGTCCAAGACAGGAGCCACCTAATTACAGACCCATCAGTTGCACCTCATTTTTATCACGTATTATGGAGGGAATAGTATAAAGTATATTAACAAATTTCTTATTAGATCATACCCTCATTAACTCCGGCGAACATAGTTTCCTTCAGAGTAAATCATGATCCGCGTGCATTACTGATTTCTTAAACATGGTGACGAAGACTGCCAAAGACGAAAAGTTGCTCACTGTAAATTTTTAGATATGACGAAGGCTTTTGATCGCGTATCTCATCGCAAGATTCTCATAAAAGCCAAAAGCTGCTGTATAAAAACCATCTTTTGGATTGTTTCTCTTATTTGACCTCGAGAGTGCAGATAGTGAATGCAAATGGAACCTTGTCCAAGCCTCGTCCGATTACTAGTGGGGTTATTCAAGGAAACGTGCTAGGTCCAATAAAGTTTCCGCCACACATGGTATTCCTTTGCTGTTTGCAGACGATATAAAATTGCATGCACGCTTCCCTTGCGTGACCTCAACACCAACACAGATAATGTAAAAAATGATCAATTTTCGCTTGATTCATGGTGCTCAGCTTGGTCAATGAAATTCTCGGCCCCAAAAGGAGCATACCCACGGGTAAATGCAAAATTCGTAGAGGAATACTTGAAATTAAACAAAAATTCATTCCCCCTCCTCGCACCATCCAAGACGCGCGCTTCCATTACTGCAGCAAAATGAATTTCTCAGAACATACCGCGATACAAGTCGCGAAAGCTTGGAGACTACTTGGGTTGGCGAATAGAATTTTAAGAAACCAGGAAAGCAAGTTGTTGTTATACAAAACAAACGTAAGACCTGCTCTGGACTGCTGTTCCATCATGTATTCCAATATGCGGCAGAGTGACACAATCGAGATTGGGAATGCTCAACGAACATTTACAAGACGACTTCTGGGCTGATCTTCTACGCTAAACTTCATGGAATGTTGCACAAAACTGCACCTCGGCCCCTTATGGCTTTGTCCAATTGAGATTAACCTGTTCTGTTTTCATAAGATATTTGGTGAAAATGTGTGCGTTCCAACAACCGAAGTAAGGAATAACTCTTCCTGTCTTGCAACGTGCTGCGTTCTTGGTGTCAGTTCCCATGTGGAGGACAACACTTAGGGAAAAGTCTTTATCATCTAATACTATTTCGTATAGAGCAAAATATCCAAACGTGAAGGATGATTTGTTCTGGCTGCGCCACCTCTGGAGATGGAAGTAGGGAGAACTTGACGCAAAAATGTGATAGCGTTGCACGATCCTTACACTCCAATAGAAAAAGCGTTTAAGTCGCGCTTAGGGACTCAACAGAAAATAACGCAAAAATTCTTACTTCAACCCAAACAAACATGTCTAGCCACTTTTATTCGCAGTAGTAACAAAAGTACACATCACTGTTGATATAGGCTAAAAAACCATAGTCGGGGAAATGATGCCAAAACATTTATACCGAAATAGTTGATCTAGATTAGTACGTTAGCAGTATGGCATAAAAAAGAAAAATTCACTTGTGATTCTCAATAATTTCCAGGCGAAAATTTAAACTTCTCACCAAAGTATTTTCATCCGCATGAATTTGACAATTGGTCCATTTCAAGCGCCAAGTTTGGCATCGCTTAATGCGTTGTTCTACATAGTACCTATCGTTTCTCGTTCTTATTATTGCGTGCACCAAAAACCCTCAGTTGTAATACTTCCGGAATGCCATTTCTTCCCCTTTTCCATTCCAGATGTGCGCATTTACGCTTGTGTCCCTCCAATTTTTTACTATTCACTTTCTTGCCGCATCTCCTTACGTCCCAACGTACCGAGAAAGCAAACTGACGTGAGGCTCGGATCAACTATTCCAGGACGATTATTGCCACCGGCAGCAATGAAGCAAGCATTGTTGTTAATTTGCACCAGCGAAAACTGATGACCTTGATGCAAGTTTGTTTACTGATCGGGACCACATAATCTGATCCCCATTGCTCATGATCCTTTGAGCGGACAAGTCCTCCCAATCACACAGATTTACGGCTGCGGCTATCCGACCGTGGCCAACGTGTCCACCACGTTAAAAGCCAATTGCCAAGAAAGCGCCCACAGGCAGATCGCTGTTTCAGATGCCGCCACTATCGTCTATTGCGAACATCACCTCAGCTTTCCCCCCGACAACCGCGGCTATCAGTATACCGGTGATTTCCATCAGTTAGTCTCCCAAACACAGACAAAAGGAGCAAAAAGACGGGTTCTTATTTCACACTGGCTTACCAGCTTCGGTTATATTATTCAGCGCACGCCACATTAATCGTTACCCTTCTCACTGCTGACTACGTTTCCTTTATCCATATCTTGAAATAATGGTTTGCACAACTTTCCATGAATAATCTTCGTCTATTGGCATTCACAAAAGGCTTTTAACTATTTTCTTCGTCGCAGAATCCGCGGTGAAGTGATCGACATTCCTTTTCATTCCCATTTTAATGCTGAGTATCTACCGACCATCAGTACTCTTTCCTTCAGCTGTTTTGGTCCGTTTTGACAATTTTTACCTTGCACTCATGGCCTTCGAAGACATTTTTTATGGCAGTTTTAACATTCATGTCCATTTTACGGATTCGTCTAATCCGACTACCGCGAACACATTTCGACACCCGCCACCATCCTCCAGTTGAACCTTGCACCTCTGATGCACATCATTGGTGCGTACAAACACCTTGTTCTTCGCAGAACGCCATTTTTGGTATTTCTTCTCGATTTGTCCTCACCTGTTTACTTACCTGTCCCATGTGCATTGCAATTATCTTGTACCATTTGATCATGCAATCGAGCATGTCTCTCGAATTATTCCAGAAATTTGCCAATGTTTTCATATATACCCTCGGATGACAGTACGGACCATTTTGATGCATCATCCTGGAAAGTGTGGTTGGAAAACTTTCACCCTTCAATTAGCTTCTTTTCGGTGCAACGTGTCAAAGGTAACTTGAAGTGCTAGGATGGCATCCAGTGAGAAATGTGTAGAAAACGACCTATAAAAACCGCATCATCGAAGGAGAATTGTAAACTTTACATACCGCCTGCAACCCTGAAAATGGTTTATTCTTGGTGCATTTCTCTTTTCAACGAATTTGGAGTCTGTGATCACTCCGACGCTGCTAGAACGCAGCCATGCTAGGAAGCCGTCATAAATTATGCTTCTGTGGAACTCCCTAAAGGTGATCAGGAGAGTTGGAAAGATCCATGATAATAGTTCTAGAAACAGTAAAGGAATAGACCAGGAGAAGGCCTGGCGCGCAAATATGGGCTGGTCTCACTTTCACCTCTCATGTCCCTGACTTAAATTCTTCCATACAGTGACACACATTCTATCAATCTGTCTATCAATCCGTAAGAATAGTTGTGGCCGTGGGCTTGTCTATTTGTTTTCCATTCACACGTTTCTACACCGCTCGAAGTCCTCATCTTGCTCTTCAGACGCATTGTGTGAGGCAGACCATTTCGAGTTTCGCATCAATATAGCTTGTTTCTTATTGTAACTCATTTTTAGGGGTCCTCATAGCTAGCGCCGTTATTTGCCTGTTAGTTCTTTTTCAGTTGCAGTTTGTGGACGCGTAATCTGCTGTTCACCATTGGTACTTACTCAGCATCCACTTGGCTTCTGATACAACTACCAGAGCTCCCAATCCACGTAGGATGTGCATACCGATCACCAAACTCGAATAGTTCTGATATGTTTCGTCTCACGCAAGCCTTCGTTTATCTTTCTGGTTTCCCATCCAGCTGCAAGATAACTGCAGGTGGCTTCAACGCCCCTAAAATTTGTTGGTCCTCTTTATCCGCTCCACCTACCCTACTCAACATTGCTTCTGAAACGCACGCTGAAGGATGGACTCGGCATGTGACTACGCCCACAAGGTTCCATAATATCTTAGACCTAG
>LUCM01009924.1:0-33093 GCA_008360955.1 Fasciolopsis buskii | reverse complement strand
AGTGGAATCCCATCTACTTGGATCAGTTATTCCTCCACTCGCTTTTCTGACTGAGCTGCTAACTCAGACCAACCCCCAATTAGAAGAATCAGGAGACTACTTCGCCAGGTCTCTACGCATTGACCTTCCAGGCATGATTGGGTCTTCGGCTTGAGATAAGCCATCCTGTATAGCTCGTTGGATCATGGAGGCACGCAAGTCGTAAAACAACCCAAAGTTCAGTCTCGTTATCATTGCCAAACCGATCCTTTTGTTTTTGCTCAAACTTGGCTTTTGACCTACAGGCGGCATACTTAAATTTGGTGAATGCTAACAAGCCTGCTGTTTGAACACACTTCATTTAATGTAAGACTGCAAGGCCTAATCTGAGTAACCATGCAGTCAAGAGATTTCTTTTGGCAGTCACAGTCGACATCCGAAGATTTTAGGAGCCTAGGTGGAAAATAACTTCTCCACAGTAAGGTGCAAACCATGGAGATTTGTACATAATTCAACCCGTTTCTGCCAACCTTTTGTTAGTGGTACGATAGCTTAAAAACTTCCTCAGCATTTCCGTTTTTGTATAAGGTCTTTCCTTACCATGAATCTTGACGTACTGCTTGTCCGGGTGCACACAGAGTGCAAGATTGCTCACCAAGGTCCATGGCGTCGTTGTCCATGCAACAAATTCCACATCTTTTTGGTTATCTAGAGGAAAACTAACGATAACTTTAAAATCGTAAGGTGATCGGATTTGTGACAAACTCGCAGGATCTTGAACATCTTTGTAGTTTTGTCCAGCCTCAAAATTGGACAGTGGTGTAGAGCATGCCGTTGAGAATGGCATGACTTTAACTCCACGATAAACAAGTCCCTTGTCAAACAGTTGCTTGAAAACCCACCAAACCGACTCCATAAACCAAGGGTACATAGTCCGATAATCGTTTTTGAAGTCAATCCAGCGACCGAAACGATGGGTAACTTTCTGGAATGTTCAAATTTAGTCATGAGTATGAAGCACGGACCTCCCACTGAGAGCTATAACGCATAACTATTGCGCGACACTTGTCGTTATAAGTTTTGACGCCCATTTTTAATACGTCATTTGGTCCTGTGATACCACATTCTTTATCTACTTCGTATTCCTTTCGTACCCGGTTGTGAAACAAGCGAAAGACTTACCACAGGCAGACCGTGACAATCCCAACCGAACCGGCGATCCACATGGTACCCGGACTGATGTGCATGTCTAGTAACTATATCTTTGATCGTCCCTGCTAGGAGATGACCATAGTGCGGCAAGCCTGTCGCAAAGGGCGGACCATCGTAAAAGGTGTACCTGCAAGTAAACGGCATCCCAAAGGCAACCCACCTCGGTCGATTTGCTGACTGCTTTAACGATGTCTCGAACGCTTTACTTTTATCCCAGAAACTCGATATAGCTAGTTCCTCTTCAGGAATATTAAGTGAAGCTGGAAAGCAGGTAGGGATATCCATCCTCGTGTTAGCCAGATGTACCGCCGAACACCAGAAGGTCACCGCAACTCAGTTCAGTTCCAGTTCAAGTTGGAGGTGCCTGATCCAGGTTCTTGCACCGAAAGCTGCCTGTATCAAACGATTCCTCTGCAACACGAGGGTAGAACTTTTCTTCGGTTCCCATGCTGGAGTTGCGAATTTTGTGTGTTGGAATTTCCCCAGTCAGCACACAGGAGGGATCAAGGGAAACAGGAACGAACACTAGGTCACGTCACACTTTGGTGGAGATGCTGGAATGAGCGACCACGGAGAAAGAAGTGTTGGATGGCCACAAAATATTGGATGCGTCGAAAGCAGCGGGGCTCGATGAGATCCACCCAGAGATAGTAAAGCCGCTGGCGGAGGTTCTGGTGAAATCTTGCGCCCAGATTTTAATCCATCGCTGAACGCAGAGCGGCTCCCCGTGGACTGGTTGACGTCAACAGTCACACCAACGCAGTAGCTGTATACCAGTGATCTTGACATCCATTATGTTGAAAACTCTCGGAAGGGCCCTTCGTGACGGGATATTCAATCACCTAGAGGCCAACAAGTAAACGATGAAAAGGCAGCACTTTAGCGGAATATGGATTTGTTTTTCCCGATAGCTTGCCCACCCGAAAGTTTACCGCAAATCAAGGTCGCCATTCGAGCGTTGCTCACACACGCCCCGCTCGCACGCCCCGGTCAAAATATACTCAACCTGCTACCGCTTCCGACTGTCTTTTTCTTGTACCGGTCAAGTGTTAGGGTTGCCAGTGTTGCAATCGCACGGAACCAAGTAAGAGTGACGCACAAGTGGTCACAAAGTTTAAAGACAAGCAAAACTTAATACAAGATCTGCGTTAGGACAACCGGTTTTGCAGCACGGGCTTTGGCATATATGTTCCCGCATGATCCAACTGGTAAGCTTCCTAGATGAAATAACATTTTGAATTAACAGGTGTGAAAGTGTAAAAGTCTGCTCTCTGGACTTTCTGGAGACCCTTGATTCCGTGAACCACCAGCATCGTGACCAGAAAGTGAAGAGTATCGAAGTTGATGCAAAGGTGAATAGCTGAATGGCACAATGTCTGAGGGGTAGATCTTTCAGGAAGAATGGCGGGGGTGCCTATCGGACAGCCGATTGGTATGCTGGTCTTCCTTATGTATGTCAGCGACATAGCTAGGGGATTTGAAAATGCGTGTCTCATGTTTGCTGACGAAATCAAACTTCTAGCGACGGCAAACAGTGAGGCTATCCGGAGAGATCCGGATAAAGTTTACCAATGGTCGGTGGGCTGGGATTTCCTGCTGAACTTGAACAAATGTCAACGGCTCATGGAAGGAGAATCGAGGTCCCCTCCCCACATGGGTCCACTGAATCATCGGGTCGAGATGAAACAGACTCAGCAAGCAAGAGACCTCGGGTTAATTGTGAGTGCGGACTTCAAACCTAGTTTGCAGTGTCAGGAGGCGGCCAAGAAATGATGGTGTGCCCTACACCAACTTAAGAGAATCGTGGTACCTAGGAGGCCTAACGCTCTTCTGCTGCTGTTCAAGGCCTTTTAAGACAGCACCTAGAATACTGCGTCCAAGCATAAGGACTGTACTCGATAAGAGAGAGTAAAGTGCTGGAACAGGTTCATCTTGTTTTTACAGGGTGGTTTGGGCATTTGAGCACATGGGTTATGGGCAGAGGCCTACGGCAATTGGATTGCACTCCCTGGAAAGACATGGAGAAAGGGGTGACTTGATGCAGGCCACCAAGCTCATTGAGGGTCTGGTCGAGATACGAGGCCACCGTGGAGCCCTATTCCAGATAAGGAGGAATCATACACTTAGAGTTAACGGGAAAGCGATTGTGCGAGAACATGTAACCACCAGGTTGAGGAGAAAATCGTTTGCCATAAGAGTGGTGAGTGGCTAAAACGAGCTACCGGAGGAAGTACGGTCAGTCAGCAAATTCAAGAGAGATCAGACAATGCCCAGCCCGCCTTGTTTGGAGATGACAATGTGTGAATTGTGGGGCTGAGGAGATGGTCGAGTGGAAAGCATTTCATTGATCGTTCCCCTTGGAAGAATTGAAGCGGGTTTTCCACCCTCCTGCTGTCGAAGCATCGTCAGATCCAAGCAGTTTTCGGAGCAAGAACCTGGGCGACCAAGCAACTCGCCGTATAGTTCTGTAATCTAACTGCAGCTGGAACTGGATGTGACACCAACTCTCACTGCCATGATCTTCAAAGGAGAAAATGAACGGTACAATATTCCTCTCTACCTAATGTCTTGCACGGTCCAAATGCGGTGCCTGTTGTGTTCCGAGTCTTGTAATGTCTTTTATCCTCATGTCCCTTGCACGTTCATCTCACCCTGGTAGCGAGAGGACATCGCCACATGAGCTTTCCGCTACACAGAAGCAGTACCAAATCCTTGGAAAAGGAAAGAGCATTTAATTTAAAACAACACAAGCGCGTTTTCTGTTGTTATTTTGTTTAGTTCGTCCCTGTTTTTTCTTCTTTCCACTTCAGTCACGATGGCGGTTGTTTTGATCTGAGGTTAGAAAACCGAAAGCCCTAAATCATTTTAACTAGAAGGATTCTTTGTTATGTTTCTCAATAACACTTCGGGGTAAACTGTTCCAATGAGGAAGTTTATTTGCACGTTCGTTCTAGGACGATGCTTCACCACTTTTTGAAGTGCCATCTAGGTATTTTCAGAGTAGAATGCGTGAGAAACATCCGCCAAACTTGCGGAAAACTGGTTGACCCTGAGCAGTAAATCACCTCATATTCTACGAGTATCTAGGTGGTACATATTGAGGCCGGTCAGAAATTGAGGGTGGGCAATATCGGAAAGTCCGCAAACTTGTTTCATGGCCTTCCTCGAGTACATCAGGACTTGCAACTTAGCTACTGCACACAACAGGTGGCATGAAAACATTAGAATATACGCGAATGAATGGAACGTTAAGACATGCCATGTTAAAGGTAAGGAAAGCCAATTTGATGGTGCAAGAAAGGCAACGCCTTATTAACCAAGAATCTTAAGATTTTGTGGTGGTCAATATTCTGGATCTGGTTGTTCCTCATAGTTCTTCGTCTTTGATCGCTGGCTGTAGTTGATGAACCAGCGTTTCGCGTGATCCACTGCAGCCTGAACTAATGCTGGCTCGGTATTGCAGCTGGTAATGTTATTGACTTACATAACAGCGCTCCCTGGGATGCTGTAAGGAAGTTCAATTGTGTAACTAAGGGACAGAAGGGGAGAGGCAAGCAGTGATCATAGAAGCACTCTGTCCAGGATTGGAGAAAGTTCGAAAGGTGGGGAACCCGCTTTAACAGTGAAGGAGCAACCTGTTGGAGGACTACAGACAAAAGTCAAGAACCGACCAGAAGTTCCATAAAGCCCTAGTTTGTAGAGCAGAAGAATGTGCGTAACCCAGTGAGAGGCGTTTCCGGAGCCAATGTAAACGTTACGTGAGACCATCCTTTCACGGAATGCTTGCGTCGGGCTGTCCTTAACAGGCAGCATGGTTGTTACAGATGACCTGTCGGGCAAGGAGCCGAGTTGGTAGGGATAGCAGAATGTTTTTCCGGAGACGTAATAGGATAGAACGTTTCAACATCCGCCCAAGAACTTTTCTGGAGTATTATTCAGACTACTGAATCCGTAGCTAACTGGATGGTGTCGATCTACTCATTTAAAAATTGGGTCGACTGTTGATTCCTTCCACGATGTAAGGAAAATGCCCGACTAAATGACTCTGAAACGGAAGTCGCTGGAGCCGCGACTTGTGGTTCCTTAAGAATGCGGGGACGAATGTCATCCGGGCCCATTGAACTAAAGCGGTCTAGCTCAGGAGGCAGGTTTCCATTTCTTTCGGAGATAACCACGTTGTTTATTCTTTATCAAGAGTTACTATTTGCAGATAATGATGGGACGAAATAAGGGACGCAGTGAATACTGACTCACTATGAGACTCAAGAAGGAGAGTTAGCTGATGACTCATCTCTAAGGCAGGAGGTTTTACTCCAGGTTTGTTCGCCTTTTGCATAAATTTATAAGGAAGGACAATTCTCAGTGCGCTGTAAAGAAAGTTCGCCGTTTCCGAAGTGCAAAGTGCTGTTATCCTTGTCTTACACAGGTTGGGAACATGTTTGAATTCACGTCCGTTTGGTTTTTGACTGGTGAATCTGGATCTAGGAAACCACTTGGAGCGCCCATCCAGAAGACACCTGATGGAGCGAAGGAGCTGCAGTATCTTCGTGCTATTATCTCCCCTGGGCAAAAGTGGTTTTACTATATTGGTGCAATCCTGGATACATAGTGCGAGCACATTCGCGATCGTGTTCTCATCTATGGCCCGCAGATGGCGGGCCAGAAATTTAAGGAATTCCCAATATTCAGTTCTCTAGAGATCAAATGTTTCGGCTTTGAGACAGAATTGTGCAGCTATGAAGGATGTAGTCAGAAACATAAAAGGCATGATCACGTTTGCCTAAAGGGTTCACCATCTTAATCGTATGTATCTGGCGATCTTTTCATTGGAGAGTACTTCATCTAGAAAAGGACTGTTGTCAGCCCGGTGGCTTGTGGGTTCTTTAACATTCTCAGATAAAGGCATGTCTATGACCAATTGAGCAAAGACCTGACCGAATAATTTCGTGCAGCTGACCTTCATCCAATCGACAGATAGACCATTAAATTTCAACTAGAACAAGAAGACTCATTACCCCAGTCATAGTGTGGGATTACGAAAAATGATCCAGCGGAAATCCGGTGTCCGCACCTAGTACAATTTCAGGACGGGAAAGTTGCCCGTGAGTTTATCCGCAAAAAAACCATTGCCGTTAATACCCTCCACAAAACTATCAGGATTACGGGAGACAAAACTCCGCTGCAACTAGAGGTACTTGGTCTCCAAAAGGGAGCACCGTCCCTACATTTTACAGCAGAACACATTAGGTCTCCCTGTTATCCCCCGAAACCACGAAGCCTAGATTCGGGATCTCCAAGTCCCAAACTCTTTCTGAAATATGAAGTTCATTTAGACAAGTCAATGTGCGCACCCCTTTTATCCAGCACGCAAACCTTTGTACCTTTAACCATCCACGTCAGGATGCAAATCACCACTGCAGCCCACAAAAGTCCCATCTTCAAAACCCAGGCAGAACTCTGCAAACGATGCTGCCGGTATGGTAAGGGCGGCTAACCTACCTACATTGTCCGCAAACCCTAAAACTGGTCCCAGCGCCCCTTTCAATCCTAGTACTCAACCCATCCAGCATACTTAAAAGTTACCGTCAAAATGGATGCCACTGACGCAAACGACTACCAAGAGGTCACGATGCGCACCACTCAGTAAAAAATAGTTAGAGTTCGCCCAGTGACTAGTACATCGATACTGAATAAGCCGATCAACTTTAGAACATCTGAGATATCGAGATGTGGAAAGCTGATCCGAGGCCCCAGGTTATTCGATTATCACCCCCAAAACTCTGCAACATCTTCCCAGTTTCTTATACATGGACAGCCATTTGGCCAAACTACTATCAACCAGCCACCTTTCAATGATACCCTCAGGAAACCACCCAGTTGGGCTGCATCTAACCTAACCGCCATCCCCATCGGTATCAACCAACACGCGAGGAAATGAAAGTTACCTCCAAACTGGCAGCCTTATGTGCTATGGGAAAGACCCACTGGCATCCCCGCCTACCGGCATCTTCTTTACACCCAACCAAGCTCACTAGCTCAAAATACTGGCCCGATTTTGCCAAGCTCTTTTTTCTCCCCGAATTACCCCTCCTGCCTAGCCTCCCTTGATTACGTCCCACTTAACCCACCAAAAATGATTTCTTAGGCCCATGGTGATATTTACTCCAATTGTCTACATTCATGTGCTACTACTACTGAGCCATTTTCATTTTTACTATAAAAGGCATGCTCGATACCTAATAAGATCGAGGCGCTGCTACTGTTGATATATACACGTATGCATAATTTCATTCTCATCACTGAGAAATAGCTGAGCGACAATACCACCGACAGATAACTCGCTTTAACTGGTTACAATGCTTTTGGGAAAGACAGGTTAAATGAGCGCGGGGGAGGCTATCTCATACACAAGGTTCACCCTTTCAGACTCTTGGTAAAATAACCCTAATTTTATTAACCTGAAAGATTCTAACTGGCTATCTGGGGTTATCGGGCATCAGGACTTACTGATTAGTTGCATCTACGGCCCCCTAATACGCATCAGTCAGAGTTCCTTCCACCAACTAATGCGCGTAACGCAGCCACCGACGTTTCAGGTCCTAAGCTAGTAGCTGGCTAATTCACCACCCCAGGAATTTGTTTGTCTTCTTTCTCCTCCCCAAAAAACCTTTCTGTGTTTGTTTCCAGTGTACGACTGGGTTGGTGGACATAACATGTTTCATCACCCACAAGGGCCGACAGCATTCTTCATCTTATTTTCAAAAGTTGCCTAACAGGGCTGCACACATCCATAGAAAATAAATAAATCGGACGTTATAATTCCCAGATTGTTTGCAAGTTCTCAGTTTCGACGTCCGTTATATCCTCCTCGGCTTCCATTAAACCATACCACAGAGCCTCATGGAGCCACCTTCCCTCCATAATACGTAGCCGCAACTGGGGCAGTTTCTTTCTGTAGGTAGATCCCCAACTGGCCACCAACCAATTGTACGCGACTCTAAGTGTGTGCCTTTGTCTAATCACTCCAGTTCAGTGTGGCACAAACCCCAAAAGGTTGGGCACCCTCACGCCTCAAACAAAATTTTCCTAAGTCGAAATAAGATTCAGGGGAACAAAAGATTTTGCTGCGATATTGCAAATGAGCCGTCTGTCCAAGGAGATTGGGACACTCCTCGATTCCCTTCAAAAGAAGGAACTTCAAGCGTTACAGTCCGCCAACAAGGCTGTAGCACTGGCTAAACAACCAGGAATTAACGAATCCCTACCTAGCACGCACATCACGTCAGCCATATTCAGCGGCACGTACGCAAATGACCCTCTAATGATTTCGGAGGTGTTCAGCGATTTTTTCGCCGCCTCTATGACAACGGACGACAACACGATTATACCGGACATTCCCTCAGTCTCCTCTGCTTCCCTTCCAATATTCCCTTTCCACCCAAGTGATGTTATACCACTAATGTCAAAAATGAGACCGTCTTTTCACGTTGAACCGGACATCTTTCCCCCAGCCCTGTTCAAATTTGTAGGTACAGGCATCCCTATAATTTTGTCTAATCTATTTAATCTTTTCTTAAATTGTGGCATCTTTCCCCACCAATGGAAAACTTCTGCCATTGTCCCAATGCATAAAAACGGTTCAAAGCAGGAGCCATCAATCACACTCCATTTGTCTCTCGCATTATGGAAGGAATAATAATAATTAAATCAAAAGCTTACTTATTAGATCGTGTCCTCATGAACGCCAGTCTTCATGGTTTCTTTCAAATGAAATCATGTTCTACGTGCTTGACTGATTTTCCAAACATAGTGACCAAGGCTGCCAACGACGAAAAGTCGGTGATTTTGATTTTCTCAGATATGACGAAGACTTTTGGTGGCGTACCCCATCGCAAGCTTCTCACGAAAGTCAAAAGCTGCGGTATGGCAGCCCCCTTTCTGGCTTGGTCATCCTCCTATTTGACCTCTAGAATGCAGGTAGTGAATGTAAATAGAGCCTTATCCAGAACTCTCAGAGCACACCATGGCACAAATTGCAAAAGCTAGGAGACCACTTCTGGTGGTGCACAGTGCTTTTAGACACCAGGGAGGCAAGTTGGTAATATGTAAAACGCACGTAAGTCCTATCCTGGATTACTGTTCCATCTTGTGTTCCAGATTCCAGATTGAGAATGTTCGACGACCATTTACAAAATTCTCTGTACTACTCTTCCTCGCTAAACTAAAAGAAACGTTGCATAAAACAACACCTCGATCCCCTATAGCTGCGTCGAGTTCACATCAATCTCTCCTTTTATCACAGGGTTATTGGCAAAAATGTGTGCATCTCTGCACCCCAAGTAAGAAATAACTTTCACTATGGCTTGCGTCGAGCTGACATTTTGGTGTCAGTTCCCTCGTCCAGGATTGCAGTTAGGAAAACGTTTTCATCATCGAATATTCCTCTCTACGAAATAAACTACCCCAACACACAAGGATGATTTCTCCTGCCTCCGTTACCCTCAAAAAGCGAAATTAGGAAGGCAATAACCGCACAAAATTTGGTAAACATGCACGATCCTTACACTCCAATGAGTCGGGCCTAGGGTACTGAGTAATATAACGCTCGAAGTCTTATCTCAACCCACTCAACAAGGTCTGGCCTTTTTTTATTCCCAGTAGTTTCCACAAGTACAAATCACTGTAGGTATAAGCAGAAAACCGTCAGTGAAACAAGTCAATGCAGTTTCCTGCCTTACTTCTGTCTTGATTAGTGCGTATGTGGCAAGGCATATAAAAGATGTGTACTCATATCATTCATACTTACTCCCAAACTAATATATAATGTCCCAATCTAAAGCCTTTATTATGCATGAATTTCACAATTAAACCATTCCTCGCGCAAGTTCAGCATCACCTGATGCTTCACTCTCACTTCCAGTTCTTATTGTCGCACGCACCATAACCCTGAGCTGGGCTACCTCCAGACTGCCATCTCTCCCTTATTCCGTTCCATTTGTGTGCGTTTGAACCCGTGCCTTGCCAAAGGTCTACCATCCAGTTTCCGTCCCCATCCTCTCACGCCTCCACACACCGTGAAAACAAGCTGGCCCAAAACTTGGATCAACTATCCCAGGACGGACAGATACGACCTGCTCCACGGCCGCGGTGAAATAGACTGATGGCCCTGTTGCAAGTCCGTCTAGATATCGAGGCCCCATAATCCGATCCGCAATGCTTGCGGTTCCTTGGGCGGACAAGTGGTACCAATTACGTGGATTTACAGCTGGAGCCGCCCGCCCGTGGCCAACATGCGCAACACGTTGACATCCAATTGCCACGAGGGCACCCACACTTAGATCCCTGTTTAACATGCCGCTGCCACCGTTCACCGCGAACATCACCCCGATTTCTCCCTCTATCACTACAGCAGTAATCGCTATCAGCTAAGCCTTCAAACGCAAACAACAGAGCAAAGAACCCCGTTTTGTTACACACTGGCTTACCAGCGTCAGGTTCCTTATTCAACGCATATCATATTATTTCTCACTTTCCTCAATGCCGACGATGTTTCTATTAGTCATATCTTCAAACGGTGGCTAGTCAAAACTCTTCACTAGTGTTCTTCGTCCCTCCGCATTTTCAAATGCCTTTTGACTAATTTATTGGTTCCAGGATCCGCAGTAAAATGACCGACATCCTTTTCATATCCATTCTAATACAGGATATCCATCGGCCATCAATACTCTTCCCGCCAGCTATTTTGGTCCGTTTTGACGGGCTGCTACCTTGCACTCAAGGTCTTTGGAGACTTTTTTCATGGCACTTTAACATTCATGTTCATTTTAATGACCCTTTAAATCCGATTACTGCCGATACTTCTATACCCGCAGCCATCTTCCAATTGAACTCCACGCCTGCGGTAGGCATTATTAGTGCGCATAAACACCGCGTTCCTCTTAGTACGTCAGTTATGCTATTTCCCCTCACTTTATGCCAAAATGTCTGCTTGCTTGTTCGATGTGACTTGCAATACCCCTGTAAAATGAGATCATGTAACCAGACAATCCTCTACGAGTATTCGAGAAGAATACCAATATATATTAGGGACATCTGCCACGCACACCCCTCGGTTGGTCTACAATTTCCAGGGAATCCTTCTGGCGGATGATAGAGGATATCCACTAGAGTACTTCTCGAGGTGGCATAAAACTCGATCCACAGTCATTCACTAAGGATTTATGATAGTAAAATGGTCAGATAAGATTGAAGATTGGGGTTGAGATTTAGTACCACTTCGACTACATTTCCGCTAAGTGAGCATTCTCGGACGGGGTGTACCCGTTGATTGATGGCTTTCAGCCCAACACTTCCGGATTAGGCTGCGGTTCAGTGACAGCTATCGGATGGGTCTTCCGTCATACGCCAACTGTAAGGGTTCCCGTATTTTAGTTAAGATGTTCAGGTAATGGTTGCAGATAGAAACTAGAGAGAACTGAAGAGTTTTCGGGAGAGTTGTTGCTAAGTGCTGATCACAGCTGTTGTTGTAAAAGGCCCGAGAGTTTGCGGGATGTTTTTCTTGGACTTGGACACCAGCCCCCTTTTCTTCCGTTACGCGTCATGGGAATAAGTCTTAGAGGCCATCGAACATAAAGGGTGTGGGGTTTGATGTGGCTTTTGAGGTTGCGGAGGGAGGGCAGAATAACAGGGGGCAATTTTAGGTTTTTCCATATGAGACATCGTTGCACTTAAATAGGATGGGGTTGTGAAGGGCGATAAAAATTAGTTGTATTCTCGGTGTTGGGTGGTCCAGTACTCTAAATACTCAAAAAATCAGTTTATGAAGCCCGATTTTCCCTGGACACGCGACAATGATTTGTGCCTTTTGATGTGGAGGCGGCTGGTTTCGGTAAAGGCGACACTGATAGTAATAAGTGATTCTTTGCCATAATCGTCAAGATCCATGTAAATGGAGCTAAAGGTCGGCGTTGATGTGACTGTACATAACAAAATTCCACTATCATTGGCGCCAGATTCCGTTGGAATATGTGAAGGCGAAGAATACAGAATGACACTAACGTTGGCTCAATTTGTAATGAGCCTGGCTTTCACCTATATTTTTCAAGAACGTCCCGGGAAGTTACTGGTCATTTCGTATCTCCTGGTTAGAGTTCCTTATTGGGTCTACTGTTTATCATTCTACGCACTTAAAGGAGCTTGTCCTGAGCTACCCCTGGATGCACGAGTGACCTTTCAATAGTCTTTATTTATGAGAGCAGGCCTAAGAAACCCTTCCTGGAAGTGAACTTAAGGATAATTTCTGGCCTCCTTTGTTGAATTTCGCGTGGAGCCAAAAGCACCCAGCCCGATCTAAGACTGTCAGACTCAAAAACGTAATAATACTGATGGTCTGTATAACACGGTCAGGACCCTTAGAAAAGTTAGACCGAATAATCGATTACTTAGCACAAACATTGGTACCATGCATCTTTTTGGCCACATCCAATACAGTTTGCTGTAACATCCTAACGGATTGGTTGGCCACTGCGGCAGCCGGAACGGGCTTCCCATGGTATATCAGGATAGATATATTTATTTCTAGTGCCTCTAGGCTGAGCCTGAATACTCAAACAAAGCATCTATTTTTAAAATAACCTGGCCGAAATGCAGCGGAATATAGTTGAATGGAAGCTCGTTTAATTGGTACAATTATCCTTCCATTGGTCTTCCCGACTGAGCGGCCAACCCTGATTATTCCACGACTGGGAAGACCAGAAGTCTACGTCATCTAGTCTCCACCCACTGTACACACATGCAGGATTGGATCTCCCATTTGAGATAAGCCATCCTGCATAGCTCGTTGGGTCATGAAGGCATGCAAGCAGTCACACAACCTAATTGTGTAGTCTCAATGTGACGACACGTTCAGTTGAGCTATATGAAAGAAACTGGCATTTAAGAGGCGCACAGATACTGCTCAAAAACAACCCACAAACGATATTGTGTTTACGGAGTCTCGCACTTGAAAGTAATCTGGCATTCATCACTAACTGTTTTAAGCAGGGCCACATTGTCATTAATAGGCCGTATAGAATAACTAAACGTAAATCATCACGACCCCAACAGTGTGCTTTACTTTGCCCTTGGCTTGTTATGCATATCATAAAAATGGTTCAGGTTACTTTCCATGTCAGGATAAAGTGGAATTTTTTTATTTATGTCTGCTGCAACTTATCTCAAATCCGTCACCGTTGGTGTTATGAAACCAGTGACATATATATTTCTCTCGTTCACTGTTTCATCTGAGACTGGCAGGTTGCTTCTGCTTGCTCCCGTGATGCCGTGAAAACTTCGCCGCGGTGAACCAAATTTACCTTTGCGGCACAGGTGACTCTGTATCGCAGCATTGTGAGGGAATCAGCAGGGGCAGCCAAAGCACCTGCGCTCTTTACCAAGCATTCTGTGAAACGCAGCTGGCTCGCTGAAAGAATGCTACAGAGTGTGGCACATGTGATGCGACAAATGCACTTCTAAGCCGGACTGAGAATGATTATGGCTGATGAGGTGCAAGAGCAATTATCCCAAATTGATCGGCTACTCTTTTGAGGTGCACATACACCCCACTGGTAGACAACAAACAATCACACATTGGAAGACAACCTCCTCTAAAAATGTTCCTCTGCCAAAAAATTACCAAAACTTTCCATTAGGTTCTCAGCGCTATCATTCTCCTTATAAATGAAGAAACGGCAGTTTCGCCATCCTGGGAGAGATAACGACTGGATATTGGGGGCCGGAGCCTGGCGGGTGCTTCAATTCATCACTTTATTTCATTTGAGACATCAAACTGCAATAAATAAGATGCTATCACCGGATGGCGTAATGTAACTGTGCACCGATATTCATAAACGACTGGTGTACAAAAGTAAGATTAGTTCAGTGGAACAGCAGTCTGGGGCTAGCCATAACACTGCTCCGAAATTTGGGGCCAAATGCAGGTTGTGTGCTGTATATGGACATTAATAATAATGTATATATCTCGATTTGCGAGAACCATGCGCACAGCAAGATTAACGTTTTACAAGGACTGCGCAAGGAAGATGCGAATAACAGAAATTAGAAAGGACAACGAAATCAATGCATCCTTGATCAGTGATTAGTGGCGTAGTTTCGGTTGGACGCGGCAGGACTCGAGCACCGGTTCTAGCTAACAAGTTCCTAGCAGGAGCGATGGGACAACAGATATGGAATAGTCATTACGAGGACGCAGCCGGTAACAGAGCGTCTTCTCCGGGTGCGGGGTCCGAACCACAAAAGAGAGAAATAATCTGGCAAGGATGCCATCCTGGGGTTCTGGTGATTATTGGATCGAGACAACAGACCAGTAGCATAGTGGTTCTATTCTTTAAAATTTAGCAATTAGAACTGAGCTATTTTAGCAGTCTTGTGGGTGGATGTAAGTTTCGCATTGCCCAGAACGGCCAATTCAGCCCGGTCAAGCAAGTAACGAGGACGAAAAAGGCGAATCAGGAAATGCACAAGCCGAAGGTGTTAAAAATCACGGAATTTGATGAAGGCGTTGGTCCATATGAGATAAAGTTGAAAATGTGTTCAGCCCACATGAATGGAATTGATTCCTGCGCGACAGCGTCATCCTGGGTTTTCTCGTCATAACAGCACTATCATAACGAATTTATACACTGCCCCTTTTAGCTCGCCACAAAGTATTGCATCTTTTTCGACTCTTTTCTAGTGTTTCCCGTTCCTCTTCTTGAGAATAATCCGCATATTATTGTTGGTGATTTTAATCCTGCATTTACCTTACCACTAACTGTGTTTGATTTGACTGATCTCTGCGTTTATCCAACCTGAGATGGTTCCACCTTAGATAGAGTTGTTACTAACCACGCTGCTTTTCCCCCCTGAAACTGCGTGCTCCTATATCAAGTAGTGATCATTGTCTGCTTCTGTTGAGACCCAAGACATAACCTAGGTCAGCTTTCCATTCGTTCAGGTGACCAAATCAAATCCGAGTTTGCCTCTGTAACCATCCACACAACCACCTTGTTTTACTTCAGAAATCGCTTTCGCTTGCATCTAACTGTCTCTTTTTTGAATCTCTGATCATTGAAAATGTCAAACTTTTCACAGAAACCGTCAATACAATCTTTGATATTTGCTGCACTCAGAAACACTATTCGTCTCACATGGCCGTATCTGCATCCAGAAACTGAAATCTCTAAGATGCAAGGAGCACTTCCACAAATCTCGTAATAACTCAAGCGTGCGGTACATTTCCAACTTAACATAAGCGGAAATCCAAAGCACTGACATGACGTTCGCCGGCCAGCTCTTGAATGGTAACAACGATCGGTTCTTATGGCAAGGCATTCGATTGTTGTGTGGGAAGAAGCATGCGAAAACTCCTGCGTATGTCGACAGCATCAATCGTGCTCTCATCCATTCTTCAACTTATACCCCGACCATATTTAGACAGGGTGATGATACGACAGTTACAAGATTTTCTAGAGAAGAGGTGCCCGAACTTCTGCGCACCACTATGATTACCACAGTGGTTGGTCCTGACAGTCTGTCGTCAGCTCTTTTAAGGCATGGTGCTGTGGCTCTGACCGATGCATTTGCTTATCCAATTAACTCGTCATTAATCTCTTCTTTCATCCCTGACTGTTGGAGACCCATCGCTATTATTCGCCTCCCTAATTCTAGCGATTCCACTGCATTGCTAAGACGCTTTCACCCCATCGCCTTAACGTCTTCTGGTCTTAAACTGGCGGAGCGTGCGATGCTTAAACGCCTGCGTTCTTCTATGTAACCTCCTGACGGCCCCTTTCAGTTTGCCCATAAATCTAACAGGTCCAATTTGGACGCTTTTGCCTCAATCATTAACCACATTAGTAAGTCCTTAAATGCATCAATGAAATCTGTGCGTTGCACCTTCATGGACTATTTGTCGGCATTTGACTCGGTCCCACGGTCTATTCCACTTCACAAACTGGAAGCATTTGATTGCCTCAGTTCTTTACTAGCATGGTTGACTGATAAATTTACTAGCTGAACCCAGTGCATGCGAAGGGAGGTAAAAGTTTCGAAACCTTCGATCGACAACTCATGCGTGCTACAGGGCGCTGTTCTTTCACCGCTTCTTTTCTCAACTTACATCAGCGACTTGCCTGCTAGTTCTCTTGTCATCTGTTTAAGTGGGCTGGTGATGCTGCCCTCTCTCAAGCCGTTTCGAACAACGATGATTTTCAAAGTTTGACCAACAACGTATTTTCTGTTTAGGATTTCTCTGCACGAGCCGGTTCAAATCTCAACACATCAAAATTTTCCGAACGTATGTTCTCTCCTTCGGTCAGCCCACCAATCTCAAACATCGTTTCATCGCCGGGGACTATCAGTTATTAGCCGCGTGTCTTTCATACCACTATCTAAATTGTCCCTAATCTATGTAATTGAAACTTATCAGCATGTGGGAAATTTGCAAACAAAATTCTTTCTGACCCCAGGCATCCCCTGTACAGCGATCGCTCAATGTGCCGTTCTCATATTTCGACCCGATCCGATTTTCATTCCATATCCTCCAGAATCAATGTTTATAGTTACTCCACTGTCCAATATTTAGCAGAAATTTTGACAAACCGTGACCGTGTTTCAGGCGACTTCCATATCAGTCTGTATTAAAAATTTATGATTATTCCTGGAAGAGTTCTTTCATATTCTTTACGGGGCGATGAGTGTATCTTTTTATTGTTTCAGTTAATAATTCCTTTCCCCTCTATCTCATTTGTTAAACTCATTTTTGACTGAAATGCGACATTATTTAGTACCCGCAAAAGTCTATGCCATGCAGGGATGCGACGAATCCTTAGTCCAAACAGCTTGAATTTGGCCCTGCAGTTTAGGCTAGATGGAAGATCTAGGATATTTTTTTGAACTTCCTGCACATTCTCCATCGCAATTCGATCGACTGTGCGCATATGCTTGAAGATAATCGGGAAGTACTCGAGGTCGGGTCTAGCATGGGACCTGAAGTTGAAAATCCTGCAATGCTGAGTGCGGAATGCCCGTAAGATCATTGTCGCTATTCCTTTGGCTACAGCGGTCTGGTGGCGGTTTGGACCAGGAAAGTTGAAAGTGCCAGGTTATTGTTACCCTAAGTACTCAACCGCGTGCTAAATGAGCGGACGTATCGTTTGTGGGGAGGGAGCCCGTTGGAGATTAAATGAATTCATTAAATTTCACTACCGCAATAAGTTGACATTTCACCAGTGACAGTGTCTCGTAAAATACTTTCACCGAATATATTCTGTACAACGACTTCCCTTGGCTGTTTTCGCCAGACCACAAGAACAAATGACTGGTGTCCCCAAGGGTTTAAGCGATCTGGGATAGTTAGGCCAATCTAAAGCCCAGCCTAATCATGGGTTGCGTTAAAATATTACAGCAGAAAGGTAGTCGGCTTACATGGCTAAGGGGAAATTAAGGGTTCTAGAAAAATCCCAAAGTCGTACGGGCTCAGCCATCAGCCTCTGGAAAGCAGTGAGTTGCGTGTACTTTTCGCTTGAAGTCTCCCAAATTCTTGTTGGTTAAATCGATTTAACTTTTGACCACAAGGCAATGCTCGACATGGTCCGATTTTGCATCAGCTTGGGCCAAAAATATGAAGACTCGCATTTGGTAAGCACTCTGAGGGTGATTCAAGGCGGTATTTGGGTTCGTGAATGTTTTAAAATCCGTTTGTTGACCGTGGCTTCAGAACAGGCGAACGAAAATGCCGAAAGTCACAAAGCATGTACGGTGGAAACGCTAAAAACTTCTATGGTTCCAATAAGTTCAATGTACTTGTGGCATGCTCATACCAGTTTTCATGCACTGCAATTTTTTTGTTTTCTTCGTTGACGTCATGTGTGTGACCGTACGGGTGAAGTACGTATGTATACATATATATATATAAGTATATTCCTCGAATACTTCAAGAGGCATGCTTGTTCGCATGAGCTATACACTCATATGATGTGCATGTTTATATATATGTATATATACTGGATCGGCTTGGGTGCAGGTGTGGTGCCAACAAAATAACATGCCAATAGAACTTTACAAAAAAATGGACAAAAGAAAAAAGAGATAAGGTTTGTCTCGGCGTTTCAGCCTTAAATGTTTTGTCGTTATCTTGGCTTTGCCTTCGGTATTTTTTGACGACGTGAGTTCTGTGAATTGGTCATAAAGCACCCACCCCAGGGAATTCGGTTCCCAGCCATATCTCCTCAGTTTCTCCAAACAGCAACAAGCCTCATCTCTTGGGCATCAACCAGGAAGATGGGAAGCACCACCCGAGCACAAAACCGAAGGTAACCTCCTCATACCCCTATGCTAACTCGTAGCCTGACCCCCAACTCGCTTCCTCAATCCTTGCCCAGCACGTACGTGAACAGCACGAAAAAGAAGACGATGGGTAGGCACATGCAATACGTGTCCGAGCCACCGATGGCGAAGTAGAGTGGCTTCTTCATTCAGGTGACGGTGCGCCCAAAACATAACACACTTCGTCATTCCTCACGCGATATTCCCGCCAGAAGGGAACAATGCTTCGGAGACATCAATGGTCATATATATATATATATTCGTGTACCCATGCGTATATATATTCATATATATACAAAGTTTTTTGAATATTCGTCGCGTTGAAACATTCTAAAAACTTGTTTTCCTGTGTTTGCATTTCTACTGTACTGCTCGATAGTGCAGTTCACAATTTGTAATTTATGGCTCTGATGAACGGGATCCGACTGTGCGGCATTTTATTGTTGTTTGATTATTCCGTTTAAAGCTTAGTATTTGGTTTAGACACAGTTGTTCGCTATATAGTGAGTTGTGCGTTGCACTATTGGCGTTTGTTTTTACTGGGAAGTCAAACTGCTGCTGAATTGCTTCATGTAATGGCTGCTCCGGGTGTTAGGTAATGACCTAAAGTTTTGGCCAAGTTGTTGCCAGTACAGCGTTTTCTGCCTCTTGCACTATGGCTGTAGTAACATATTCAGATGCAGATAGATCCCTGGTTTGTTCATATATGTCACCGTTATACTTGAGACATATTACGGACATTCTCCCAACTACTCACGAGCCGTTTGTCTTGAATGATTTTTGCGAAGAAGTTCTTTGATTGTTATTACAGTCTCAGCCATTCCTAGTGAAATATGCGGTAACATTAAATCAGTCATCGCCTTTTCTTCTAGATTTAACTTTTGGACTTCTCAGAAATTACTGGGTGTTATTTTGGTGATCGTTTGATTCAAACCAGTGAATTCAAACTTCATAGTTCTTTAGCCAGTTTGTATATTGAAGTCTTGGATATGCAGGCGATGGATCTTAGTGAATGCTTTTTTGTGTACCCTAGGATTTTGAAGTGCTCGGTGTCGCACCCCTCATCGAAGCACACGGTAGTTTGTTCTAGTTGCACTTGCTGTCCCTACCTATCGTCGTTTCCAGTAGAGCGCGACAAGACAGCCCTGTATACCCATTCTCCATCAACGTTATCACATGATGTTCTACGGAACGCTTTGTTTAGACTTGAGGGTGGGGTAGAACCCCTCCCAGGGAAGATTTTGACTTGGAGTATACCGATGATATCGCGTTGCTGAGTGACAATGAAAAGAGGCATTTCCACGCAACTTTAACCGCTCTGATATTGAGATCTGTGGGTGATTTATGTCCTTCAATCCTTTAAATTACAAACTACTTCAAAACTATCGGGATCCTGTGTCTGCACTCACTGTTTATGACCGGCTAAAATAGCCATTTGATTGGAGCGCGTCGATAGTTGGGTCACACCCGGCGGAGGTGTTGGACAGAAGATCTCCTCACGAACTGCGAAAGCCAGAATTCCTTTCGAGAACCTCCGACAATTTCGGCACCGCCTTTATCCGTGTTTTCCACAAAGGGAGGGTGTACATTGCCACACGTGCTAGTCCTCAAGTTTACGGTCGCACGACCTCTCATTTCGGCGTTGAGGATGCCCGACAACTTCATTTGGTCGATTACCGATGTCTACGACTTTGTTACTCTCAATGGTTATGATTCTATCCCGAGGTGCCCAGCTTACAAATCTGCTGTAGACATCCTCAAGAAACTTTATATTAAACCGAAGAATAAAATTTCGAATCGGCAACGGCAGAGAAAAGTCAGGAAGATCCTCTCAGAGATGGATTCAGCACAGGGGTATTAGAAAATTTTCGGTCGATCTACAAACGGCCTTTAAGCAAGAGCTTTCTCTCGAAACAACCCAGTCCCAGTTGTGAATCAACCAGAAGCTGCTCAAACTGCATTTACATCCAGTTCTTCTGAATCGGGATCTTGAACAGTTGAAATTCCGACACAGAAAACCACAGCACTTCGGCAGCTGTTAATTTAGGATCCAAACAAGTCTTCCTTCCGTGGGTTCGGCGAGATTACTGTCCTACATCTGACGCTGCAAAGTGTGCGGTAAGAAGGGTCATTACCTGAAGGTTTCTCGGTCTTCTAAATTTAAGGCGTCGTCAGTCCGGGACTGTGTGTTATCAGTAACTCGCTGCGGCACCCAGTAATGCCTCATGCTGCAGAGAATGTTCGCATCAACAACGTTCCTTTGAAGGCCCTACTCAACACAGGGAGCTCGGAAAGGCACATCACGATGTCTAATGCCAGATAATACAATTGGCTATCCTTTATTCAACCTGTCTCTTCTGTCTCCAACCCAATCTCTTTGTCCGCTCTGCCTACCCATAGTGTCCCCATTGATAACACGCCCGACACTCGCAATGGTTCTTTGTCAAACAGTGTGGCAGGTTGCATGCAGCCTGTTATCTCACATTTTCTCAAGCCTTGTCAGGATCTGTATCTCGTTTTGTTCAACGTGCACACTTTAATCCAGGCTGGCCAACAGGCGTGTTTGGCTCTGACAGTGGACTGACTCACTTTCGATTGATGTCTGCTGCGTGAGTGAAACACGAATTCTGGATTGGAGTAGAGTAATTCAACTAACTGGGCCTAACGTTTCGTCGAGGTATTTCCTGCACACTTCGAGAGACGAAGCAGCTCAAACTGTGGGTCAACGCGGAGCAGGTATAGTCCAGTCTTAAGTGAGAAGACTGAAGCAGCCCTTTTAGACTGGATCCCGGTTAACAGTCGCATGTGTGCCATGAGATTGCAGGGATCAGTCGGCGTCCGGAACGATAGTAGTGTTAAGCGCAGTTTATTTATCATCTCAACATACGCCTTAACAGACTGCAGCACTGACATGCAAAAAGACGAGATTTATGATGACTTCATCACTCTTGTTCGGAAGAGCAAAGGCTCTGACATTGTAGTGGTAGCAGGTGACTTTAATGCACAATATGGAAAACTGAGTGCATCGGAGTCGTGTTTAGGCGGGCGATGCGCCTTGCCTGCTCAGCGAACAGACAACGGGAAAAGAGTTCTCCAGTTCTGTGCAGATAATCATTTATTCCTATCTAGTACGAATTTCCGACACAGTTCGCGTCGCACTGCGACATGGCGCTCTAACTCGACAGGTACTTTGAGTCAGCTTGACCATGTCGCAGTTAGCTACCGTTGGCGCGGTTCTGTCCAGAACTGTAGATCATACTGGACCACGTACTTCGAATCGGACCATGCGTTTGTGTCAATGAGATTTTCGCTGCAGCTGAATGGCCATCGACGTAGGCCACAAATCCGATTGGCTGTGGAACGTTTGTCTGATTCGGCTGTTCTCAACAGCTACGAACAGACACTATCTGATGAACTAAGAATTTCGACGAGCAGCAATGTAGACGGGCAGTGGGGTCAAATGAAGCAGAGTATGTATTTGTCAGCAGATTTCGCCTGTGGTCCTAGATCTGGCTTTCATCAGAAACACTGGATCTCGCAAGTGTCGCTGTGTCTAATGGAGCAAAAACGCGAGCTGCCTAACTGCAAGGAGGTGGGTGAGATACGCCGAAGGTTGCAGCGTCAGTTAACCATAAGCCTTAGGAATGCCCGCGAGAACTGGTGGGTTAAGGTAGCCAAAGAGATGGGAGTGGCGTCCGCTTGAGGTAACAGTCAAAGACTGTTTGAGCTTATACGCGACAGCGGTGGGCGACACCGGCGAACTTCGGTTTGTGAAGTCGTGTGCGATAAGAATGGTGAGCTCATCCATGGTGGACAGGAAAGACTGGACCGTTGGGCAGAACATTTCAAGGATCAGTTTAGCTTGCCACACGCTAACGTATTTAGTCTGACGTCTGGAGCTGTGAATCCTTGGGAGGTGTCACTTGATTCCCCAACGGAATATGAAGTGCAGTCAAATATTCGGCTTCTGAAGAGGGGAAAAGCTGCCGGTTCCGACGACCTTCCTCCAGTTCTTTTCAAATTGGGTGGAGAAGTGCTGATGAAAGCACTTACCTCCTTGCTTCGTGATATTTGGAACGAGGAGCGTATTCCGTTACGGTATGGTGATTCACTGTTTGTACCCTTCATCAAGAAGGGTACACTGAGTGGCTGTAGCATTCATCGTGGGATTAGTTTAATTCCGATAGTTACTAAGGTGTTAGCTTCGATAATGCTGCGCCGTTTGACACCGATTCGCGAGAGTAATATCCGCGAACAACAGGCCGGATTCCGGCCAGGTCGTGGTTGCATCGACCAAATATTCACTCTTCGACAGATACTCGGAACGTGCCACATGCACCGCCGCCCTACGATCGTAGTCTTCCTCGACTTGAAAGGTGCTTGCGACTCCGTGGATCGACCGGCACTACTCAGTGCTCTCCACCGAAAGGGTATGCCAACGAAGTTTGTGAACCTGTTGCGAGCATTGTACTCGCATACCTATGGTCGCGTTAGGGTATACGGTGAACTGTCACGTTCATTCGAAACAAGGGTGTTCCATCTCTCCATTCTTGTTCAATATCGTCATGGACGAGGTGATGGAAGATGCTTTAGGAGATCTCCGGGATATAGTTGAACTGGGAAGGGGAGGGAAGCTAAGTGACCTAGGTTACGCAGACGACGTCGTGTGCCTGTTCGAGTCTGCGGACCATGCACAACGGGCACTAGTTAGACTGTCGAGATCGGTTGCTCGGTTCGGCATGTGCTTTGCACCGTCAAAGTGCAAAGTACTGTTAAAGGACTGGACGACAGCAGCGCCGAACTTGGTACTGGATGGAGAGGAGCTGGCGATTGTGGACCGTTTCACCTACCTTGGTAGCTGCGTGTCCATAATCATCATCGTTCAACGTGAAACGGGAACGCAAGCCCCACTGACCGCTGCCTTTCCCCAGAGTTGCGCGTTTTTATATAAAAAGAGTGAATATCCAACGGGAACAGGGAGTGGACCTACACAGGTGGGAAAAGATAAGATGCTACTGCAGCCAACACACGAAACACAGTCTAACTGTACAATCGCACTCTTTCAATCATTCTGATTCGATAGAAAATGATAGCACGATCGCCGCTGTTCACGGTTCACTGCCATATACTTCAATGTTTCCAGTCAGCAAGTCGACAAGTCTTTCGGACCCCAACCACGAAGACGTGAGACACCTACTTTACCTAACTTCGCTGTACGTTTTCTCATCCCACGTTGCCACGTCATCTGTTGGCCTCCACATGGCTTCTTCCATTCCTTAGGAGGAACACAAAATAGGGCACAGTATGGTAGGCGAGTGTTCGTCATACGAAACCCGTGACCCAACCAGCGTAGTCTACTAAGTTTCATACGCTGAAACAAGCTATTCTCAGAAGTGGCACCCAATACCAGATTCCTAACCTCAATATTACTCACCCGGTCACTCCATCCAATCCTAGCCATACTACGAAGGCATCAATATAGAGGCACTCACTAAGCCGAGTCCCGTCAAATCACCATCGCGAACGCTTGAGATGATCACCTCGCCTTTATACTGGTCTCAAAAACAATTGAAAGAGTATCTCCTCACGTAAAACAGTCATCACACTTCCAAAGCCGTTTTTGTTTGCTAATATTTTTCCTCGGTTCTCTGTTGTTTGCCTGTTTTTTGCTTCTGTGTGGTATATTTGCTTTCCCGAGCTCTGCTCTTCAGTAAGCCGTTTCTATCTTGATCGCTTTCGTCCGTCCCCACTATCTCAAGGTAAAACAGCCAAAGTCAACCGACACAGGGTTTTTATTTAAGTGAAATCACTACATTTACTGGCTACTTTGCCTGCATTATTGTGCCTGTGCGACTGTCATTATTTCATCGGTTGTCCGGGTCACAGTTTGATTGGCCCATGCTACTCGATGCATTTCACGCACTTTAATTCATGACGTTTTTCGTCGAATCCTGACCGCTCATCAGGATTGGGCGGCCCAGCTCACGACATAGCCTCAGTTTGTATATTCGCTCTCTTGCCCTCTGATCACACCACTATATCGGCTGACCGCTGGTAGCCATTGGTATAACGCGGTCTCAGTCTTGTCTTGGGTTTTGCATATGGTCGCTGTCTGGAAAGATCGGGCTACATCCACGCCTGTCTATTGGTCACAACTTGTCTGGCATCGTCCACTGTCCGTGCAACCACCGATTACCAGTGGAACACCTCTATCAGATTCGGCCCTAATGGCAATTACAATACTATTCCCTCCCATTTGTCCATCATAATGAGACTGGATCTTAACTTGGCGTGACAGTTTGCATGTTCCCTTGACGCAGCGAGCCTCAGTCCACGCCGGAGATCCAATCGTGCCTGGAAGGTCAGTGGATAAGGCCTTGACTAAGCAATCTCCTGGTCATCCAAGTTGGTAATTAGTTTGAGCTGACAACTCAGTCGGTGGACTGGGCGGAATAATAATTGTTCCAAGTTGAATAGCTTCTGTTCAGCCACTTCGCTTTATCTTGTGGACAGATTCTCGTAACAACCAAAAGCTTCGGTTGAGAACCCTAATCATTTTCCTGTCTAGCGGCTGGACACCCTGGCAGTGCTTGCCCATCGATTCAGTGAGTTACAAAAGAAGAAGAACTTCCTCACTCCATCGGTCGTCGTGGAGAATAATCAGGACTGCGCCGCCCATCGCTTCGAGCAAGATGGGTAGTGATAAGTATGCTACTGCTCATAACTGTCGCGCTGGATTAAACACCCCACTGCTTGGTGGGCCAGACTTTTGCGTCAAAGGGCGCGGTTAGGGTGACCCGTTCTGGGATGTGAACACCCACGAAGTATTGCTTGACCAAACGCCATCATCATTTTCATGGAACCTTGCCGTTTTTTGTTGGTTTATTGAAGAAAGGCTTCAGAACCCTTCGCTTTGGTCTGTCCATTATCAGTGGCATATCTTCTATACCACTGCAAGAGCTATCTACCGAACTACGCGACAGGCATCTGTCGGTTTGTAAACTATTTGCACAATGACTTCCTTCTGATTTTCCTTATCCTCTATACGGCGGCCTTTCTGAGTGTTGTCAGGCCTTGACGCGTTCTGCCTTCCGCTGTACACTCGGGTAAATATCTATCGGAACTCTACTAATAATAATTAGCTTTCTTTCTAACCAGTTGGTAGTAGCTCGCGACCGCTTTTTTACACAAACTATGTATTTGAAAGAACTAATGAACGCTTCTATTTTTGGCCGAAATCCAAGCACATGTGAACGATGAAGTGCAAGCTCTTTCTCGCTCGTACACCATCATGTCCATTTCACTAAGTACGCTAGTGCATATAGGTTTCATATAACGACTCCGTCGAATCTTGTTTAACAAATTTTCATCTGAAATTTTCACCTGCTGCGGTGCTCGTCGCCGTTGTCTCAATGCATTCTTGTACCGTAATCAGCACCTTCGGCATCTAGAAGAAAAAATGTAAAATAAGGAGAATCATCTAAATAGCAGCGTCCCATCACGTGCTTCATTAGCACCGACCGTTCACATAGATGCCTCACCAACAGACCATCATCATCATCATCGTTCAGCGTTAAACAGCAAGGCAAGCCTCACTGACCGCCTTTCCCCAGAGTTACACGTTTATATAAAAAGAGTGAATATCCAACGGGAACAGGGAGTGGACCCACACAGAACTTCAACCAAATTGCATGTGCGCCGTTCCTGTGTTCCAGTTACTATAGCCCAAAAAATTTACAAATGTCTGTATATGTATGTATATAGTATTCATAACCAAGTCGCACGTGTCTTCAGAAAGGCCGGTTATTCGAACTGGGGGCACACAAGAGTATATACGTCATCCTATAGTCTAGATGTGCACTGTTTGCCGCCACAATGAGGCTTCAAAAGCGTTTTCATCTTTTGCTGGTTAAATCTATACGCATTCTAACCTCTGCAACGTATATAGCAAGCCCACAGCAAAATCGTGGAGCCCGATGGATTGATATACACAACCGTGTTATTCTGTATGATTCACTTGAATGCATACTGTGCCCGTTTGTACCTCAGTGGTGGAATGCTTAACAGAACCGTGTGTTCGTTCCAGAGAATGGCATTGTTGACCTAATGGTGCCTTTGTTTTCACATGGAGGACGCCATTGATGTATCTGAATTCGGTGCCCCGGAGTACCTCCCTAAAACCAAAGTGTATGTTGATCTATTGCAACCCGAAGGCATGTCGCGTGCGCAGCTGTTGGAGGTCTTTTCTCGTCGCGGTTTTTCTTCATTGGTGAGTGTTTATATTATCTCTGTTTATTATTGTATTGCATAGTATTGTATGGACTTCTGCGTACAAAAAATGATGTCACATTTCAGCTGAAAAACGTGAGGGTGAAAAACAAAATAGGAAAAAATTACACTTATCACCTTGTAAAAATGTAAAAAAAACCCGAGGAATAATCAGAGGACATTATGATAGACTGCTCAGGAATTCGGCTAAAACGGTCACGGTTTGTCAAAATGCGTACTAAATATGGGACAGTGGAGTTCCTACAGATATTGAGTTTAGAGGGTATGAAACTAAAAGCGGATCGTGTTGAAATATGAGAGATCGTGGTACAGAGGATACGTGGGACCAGAAAGAACTTTGTGCACAAATGTTTAACATAAATGCTGATCACATAGGTTGAGAACAACTCAGTTAGTGGTATGAAAACCGGCTAATAATTGACAGGAGAACAGTAAAGAAGGCCTGAAAAAACATTGGTACACAAATCGGGAGACAGTGCTTTGCTTCCCCTTGTAATATCGAAGCTTCCTGATTTGAAATGACAGCCGTCGGAGATTGTCTTTTTGTTACATTAATATCGGGGGAACATTTTTGTTCTGCGTTACTTGTTATGATACTTTTGTTTATTTTCCGCTAAATCAACCCCGAAAACTAATTTATTTGGCAAGTGTGGTCAATAATTTCAAGCAAACTACCGTGACACAACTTTGTGTATTTTCATCACTGGTAATACAAATTTAGATATTGTTCGGCGGGCGCTGTTTCTCTAGTTTTCGACACTCTCTTTCTGCATTTCAGGTTTCTTCTGAAGATGCTTTTCATCGATTGGTGGACCTTTACTATGATCATGTCATGCCGATGCCTCAGAGTACTGAGAAGAGTGTAAATGCCAGTAGTCCACCGGAACAACTGAATGGGGAACGCAGAAGAAACATGGTATCCTCGGGGGTTAAGGAAACAAATCAATCTTTCTCACCGCATATGAAGAAATTTCCGGAGACCCGACTAGAAGACCTGGTCATTACCAGTGATCCAGGACGTTTCACGCCAGGATATTCCATTCCTGAGACAGATCGCGCTGAACGTGTGCTTACTGTACGAAAACCTCGAGGCCTAAATAGTGATGTTCCGAACACCCGTATGTGCGACACTGATTCGGTCACGCGTAGTAACAAACGTATAGATACACAGTGTATTTCGGCCAGAAGTAATCAGATTCCCAGGACCACACCTGATTCCGAACCGATACCAAAGAAACGAGTAAAACTAAAGCGTGATTTTACAAATCTGGTTTGATTGCAATCTACATTCATTGTTCTTGTCAGCTTTCTAACGTATATTTACTATTTCTATGCTTAACCGGAATCCACTCGACCTGTTACAGTCGTTCGATAAAACAGTAAGCGTCCCGGTTACGTTCGAGGGATATCGTTTCTAAAATTAAGTTTGCTTGTTGCTCCGATGCATCGAAAAGAGGAACGAGGTCAGTTTACTGTTATGAATTTTAGTCGGTGGACGGAGAGCGTAGGGCGAAGAGGAATTCTTGTGAACACAAGTTATTCTACTCCGTTTGCGACCTAATTGTTTTTTCATCCTAGTAAAACGTTCTTCATACTTCCACTCGAATGCTTTAGAGAATAAAACTTCCATCTGTTAAAAGCGGTTAGTACGAGCTGTCTTGGGGATTCAAGAAAAGGTGTAAATATTGCAAAGGTTTGAGTTGGTGTGGTTGTATCATCGGTGAATCACAAGTGTCCAGCTTCCAATATGCGTCATTTTCACAATTTCCTCCCTTCATTCGTTTTTGTAATCTCCTTCAAATCACATGCTTCATTCTTGAACAGTTTTCCTGATTAGAACCAGTTCTAACTGCCTACGGACATCGTTGGCATTTCAACATTTCTGATACTGTGAAAAACAACCTAATGTAAAATACTGTCAAAAACTACAGTTTCAACTCCTGTCACGGTATTCTGAGAATGCATTTTATTACAGTTGGATTTAATTACTTGAAGTTTGTAAATTCTATTACGGGCACCGCTGGCCGTGGTACTTTTCTCCTAAGGTATACTTGAAGAATGGGTGCAGTGGAAGAGGCATGCGCCATTTGCACTAGGGCCCACTATTCGGTGGCGGTGGGAAGGGGAGGAATCGGCAACCGTGGCCTTAAAGCTTGTAATGGCATGAAGCCAGATGAAGTCCAAACATGTCTGGTGTGGTAGCGCGCCGAACTACGGTGGCTAGTCGTCTACCACCAAAGTGACCGATGGATCTGGGATTCAAATCTCTGACCTTTTTCATATGAGAGATGCTTAATCCATTTGACCAAGGCCGGTTTGTTATTCGTTGTTAGCTCCATAATGCCGGCTGACAGAACGAGGATCTATCCAAACAAGCTGAGCCCTGAAAATGGTCCCATTGCGGTATGCCGACCAGCGTGTCTTCGAGTTGACATATTTTCCTCGTCTTCTAAAAAACTATTTCTCAATACAGAACAATTTAAAGTAATTGATGAGACTGAATCTAGCGTGCCGCATTTAGATAGGGTTATTCGTTTAATATCTTGCATCTCGGTTACATGCTACGGTGATTTTTGTCATCAACATCGCTCAGCGTTCAACAGCAAGACAAGCCACAGTGACCACTCCCTTTTCTGCAGAGATGCATCCTGTTATAAAAATAGCGACAGACAGCTCACCTACACACGTCGGGAAAGAAAAGAATACTACATAGGCCAAAACATGGAACAGAACGCATATTATTTCCCAACATTCTGATTTGACAGACGATAATTTGCTAGCCGGCGTTTAGGATTCGAATCCAGTCCTAGAGATGATCGGAACCTCCAGGGGGCAAACATTCTCGGTACGAAACCTCCATTTGTTACGACCATACAACAGAACTGAGCGCACTGCGGAACAGCACACGCGACTGCAAAACTTCAGTGGACTATCGGGTCGACACCACAAATGCCGCTCGAGTCTTAGATATACGCGTGTTTACCTCCACTGCCGGGCTACCATCGTTCGGCACACCGCTTCCAAGGTAAGTGAAACAGCTCACAGTTGATAGTTTCCCACCGAGGACCAACTTCGAGACTGTTGTCGTCCAGCTTTGAAACAGCACTTGACACAGAAGATGCAGAGCACAGGGCAACTGAACTACAACTCTCGGGAATCTGTCTAGTGCACGCTGCGCATGGTCCACAGTTCCGAATAGCCACGGGACGTCGTCCGCATAACAAATCACAGCTTCTCCTTATTTGCTGGTTCGGCCGCTACCTCCGGCAGACCTATTAAATCACCCCCCGATACCTCGTCCACGGCGGAGTTAAAGAAAAGAACAAAAAGAGACCTTCCTTGAACGCCACATGTCGTTTCGGATAAATTTGACAGTTCGCCACATACCATCACGCGATCAAATGTATGCCATCGTAATGCTCGCAACAGGTCCAGGAACTTTTCTGGCGTATCACTCCAGTGGAGCACTGAATTGTGTTGCCCGGCCGATTGAGTCCCGGGCGCCTTTCAAGTCGAAAAGCACTACGACCGTGCACCGGCGCGTTTCAACCTGGACGAAATCCAACTCGCCGTTCGCGGATGGGGCATCACAGGAAATAAGACCGTAGTAACTATCGGAACTAAAAAATCCCTACATGATAGCTAGTCACTTCTTGTGTCCTTCTTGAAGATGGATACAACCAATGACCTACTCCACAATAACGGACTGAGATCCCCGTTCCAAGTGTCATACAAGAAGGAGGTAAGTGCTTTTACCAGGGTCTTTCCACCCAAATTTTAGAGGACGGATGGAAGTTATTCAGATACAACCGCTTTTCCACTCTCCGGAGGTCGAATGTTCTACTTCGGTTGGAAGGTATAGAGACACCTCCCAAAAATTCGAAGCAGCAACCGTTGGACCAACTGCATTAGCATGCGGCCAGCTAAATTGAACATTGAAGTGCTTAGCCCGACGGTCGAGTCCTTTCTGTCTACCGTGAATGGCCTCCGAAGTTCGCCGCCCTCCGGAGTTGCGTATAAGCTTACACGGTCTTTCACTGTTATCTGAATCAGCTGCTAATTCCATTTCTTCGGTTCTTTTAACCCACTAGATTTACGGTCTTTCTTAACTCTTATTTTCAAGTGACGTCGTTCCAGCTATCGTCGCATCTTTTTCTCTCCCCTGCGGTCAGGGGCCTGGAGTTTTTGGTCTATTAAAACCGGCGATCCTTTCGAGACGCAGTGTCTCTAATGGACAATAGAACACAGGCAAAACCTACTGCCAAATACATCGCTTGTTTGATTTGAGCTCATCGCTCATCTACGTTGTTCCTGACTGAAGTTCTTATTTCATGTTAATTTCCTGTCATAGTTGGTGCGAACAGACTTGTCTGACACCCTTGTGATCCACAGCTTCAGCCGATTCATCTCCTGTGGTGCGCACGAAATATTATGACGAGGCATTAGGCACTGTTACCTGAATTACGCTACTCGAATCCTGAATTCCTGTCTCAATGACGCAGCAGACATAAATCGAAAGTTAGTCCATTGTCTGAGCTAAACGTGCTTGTTAGCTAGCCTGCACAACAGTGCGCATCTTGAAGGAGACGAGATTAACAGGCTGGATTGGCAGATTAAAGCCACCATGTCTTCACAACGAACCGTTGCAAGTATTGAGCATGTTATCAGTCGGAATAGTGTGAGTATGCAGAGCGGACAAAGAGATTGGGTTGGGGACAGAAAAGACAGCTTAAATAAAAGAGAAGGGACTCTGAGCAAGCGTATCGTCACCCACGCCACTCTAAGCAACGAGCAACACGGGCCTGACTATCCTGAGCGATGACCGATGCATTATGGATATCACTGTGTTTGTACTATTCATTGAGGTTTTGTGGATGAATGTAGTTATTTGAGGAAGTATCAACTTATAGTTGATTGTCTTAGGCACATATTCCACGTTAAATGTTGGGTATAAGGAGGTAAATATTGGCCAATAAAGCTTCGTTCTTTATCAAAGTTCCCAGGGCAGGGAATATGCCGTTCACTCCTTTTTCCACTTGGCCTCCTTTCCAACAATGGACGAACTTTAAGAATGGCCTTCAGCTCTTTTCCAAATTCTTCTTTTGCTTTGTGATTAAACTGCTACCAAATAAAAAATTGATCGTGGGTGAAGCACAAACAAAACTGTCATTTCATTTAATAAGTGTAAAACAGTCTCCACTGATTCAGATCGGTACCTGTTGTAATCAGCATATGACAATACGAACTTCATTAAAAGGGAAAACAGTTCCATTATCATATTTGATGTACCTAGTAGAAGTTTCAGTCCTGCAGTCTTATTAATAATGCCTTATATAAGTAACGTATTAACAGAAGTCCGAATCGGTTATTCGGGAACTTGCCCAGTTAATATAAAATGTTAATAATAATAATAATAATATAATGTTTCACTGGCCGCCCTCGAAAAACAAGCATTGTCCTCGCGAAGAACCGTAAACAAGTTGATACGTTCGTATTGCGGATCACTTTGTAACGGTGCAAATTTCGTGCACATGAAAACCCCGTTCAGCACTAAACGTAGGCTATGGCCATCTGATATTTATCCCAGCGACACGGAATGTTGGTTATCACCAGGGCGCAGCTGACTAGCGTTCACCCAAATTAATTTGGATCAAGTTTAGTATGCAATCCTCCAGTTAAGGCTGCGGAAGTTTTATCGATAGGACGGTTTGTGTGTATCAGATAACGAGATCAACTTCATAAACATCAGTCATTTCCAGAATACATCTCCATTATTTTTATCACGCTTAGTCAAACGCGTTGCCAAATCGGGTGTACAATAAACAGGTTTTGATTTTTCATCACTCATCTTCTCGCGTGCTCAACATTTCTGGCAATCCTGGGGAAATGGAGTAAGTGTTCCATTAGTAGTAGGCCGAGTAAATGGGAGTTGATTAATGGCTTGTTCCAAATGACAATTTTGCATCTGTACCCACTTCGAAATGCTACTTTCTACATTTGAGTGTGGCATATTTACGTATATGCTATCACAACGAGACTACACCTTGACGTGGTGTGACGGCTTGCGTGCCTCCGTGATCCAACGAGCTATACAGGATGGCTTATCTCAAGCCAAATATCCAATCATGCCTGGAAGGTCAATGGGTAGAGGCCTGATAAAGTAGTCTCTTGGTCCTCCAAGTTGGGGGTTGATCTGAGTTAGCAGCTCAGTCAGAAAAACGAGTGGATGACTAATTGATCCAGGTAGAT
>LUCM01009923.1:157452-173917 GCA_008360955.1 Fasciolopsis buskii | reverse complement strand
AAGATCTTGATATTTTTATAAGACGTATAGTTGGCAATGTTCGCCTTGTTTGCTACAAACTCCTTGGCAGAAAGTTCATCAAGAAATTGAAATATGATTGGACAGTTATTCTTTGGGGAATTTTTGTGGAGCCTAGGCCACAGACAGAAGTGATGGATCATCCAACAAGCATCGAGAATGGTAGATTGGGCCAGTGGCAGTGGGAGTCGGTCGTGTACATTGAGGACAACGGCATTCTTCACATTTGCAATATGTTTGTGAGCTTCTTCAGTTACGGAATCGAAGAGGCGTCCTGTGGCAGCGAGATTTCTGGCATTTTTCTCACTGGAAGGGTAAGTTAGGCCGGCTAATGGGAGCAATTTAAATGGCAGGTCCTCAATCTGATGTACCTTGATTTCTAGGTTCCTTAGTCTTTTTGAGACATCAGAGGCTTTGGAACCGGAACTACTAGTTAACTCAATAAGCTGGACTGAGCAGGTTTTCTGGGAAGCAAGGGTTTTAATGGTTTTCTTAGTACCACGATGCGGCGCTGACGTCGCTTTGGTTAGGCTGGTGAAGGAATCTAGCACCTGATGAAATTGCGTCCTCGTGCCCGGGATTTACAAGCTTCACTAACGTGGGTTCATGGCCCTGTTCATTCATTAGTTCTGAAGCAGAATTTTCTCCATTCCAAATTATTCGTAAAGGTCTGTAAAGCCGTTTAATGGCTTATGCGTCTTGTTTTTCAGAAGGCTCTGAAACGTTAAAAACCCTTGCTTGCTCTGTTTGCCGATGCAGTTATCAACGCGTCGCATCAAGAAGCCTAACCATTCCGCAGCTGGGATTTCCAATTTTATTCCTCGGTCCTATAAGTTTGGAAATTTTCGCTACGTTCTGCATAACGTATGGTCAGCTGCATTTGTCTTCCACTTAGAAGCTAGTTGCCATCTTGAAACATCTATTTTCTTTGAGGTGAAAATAAAAGTGCTGCCCTTCCCCACAGCATTAACCAGCTCATCTTAAATAGGCTCCCCACAAATCGTACCATCGAGCATTCACTTGTCGTGCCCCAGACTAAATAGTCCATTCAGTTAGGATGAACGCATGCAGAAAATCGACTCCCGGTTTCTGATCCACCCAGAAGATTCACAAGTGGTTGAAACATACAGATTGGTTGAAAATTCCTTTTTACCTCTTCTTTTCGTTCCTCCCTCGAAACCAAACTCTCCCCGTCCAACTTGCTAGTAGTGACATTGGTTTTGGTCGCTGTTTATTTTTGGCTTGATGCATTACCCTTCATTGTTTTGCCTCTCTATCCTTTACTTGAGATTATTTTACGGACATTTGGTACAGTCATGGGCCATTTGAACTGGGGCGGCTTGTTTTTGTTACAGTCCACTTTTTTATCGCTCACTTCAGTCGACTGTAGACGATCCGTTCGCTTACATTGATCTTTGGATTTTTCGCTCAAGCAAGTGTTGTTGGACACGGTCAAGCATGCGAAATTTTTGTATTTGATTGTACCACGGGGCATGTAATTTCTGTTTATTTTTTCATCGAGTGTGTATTTTGTACGTAGATTTTGTCCTATTTTTGACCGCCTTTTGGCTGGATAGTGACTGAGGCTTATTTTCAAAGGTATGGGTTTTGTGTACATAATCTCTAACTCAAGAAGGGTACCGTATAATTTGGGTAGCAGTCCTAGGCTTTGCATCACTTTGGGTTCTGCTTTGCTTTGAGATTCTAAAGTGCTATACAGAACGCGAGAAGCCTATTATCGGGCGCATCGCGCTGTGAATCGCTCATCGTTTTCACTGGGATAAAGACCCGATAGTTTGGTTGTTACAATGGCGGTTTCTTCAGGATATCAGTGCTTAACTTTAGATTACAGCACTCTCTGCTGTGTCTCCGGGTTGTTTTGACATATCCCCAGGAAGTCATGCCAGAGCCTGTGTGATGTGAAATCGACAGTGATAAGTTGATCACCTAACTGTTTGACAAATATTGTCAGTCGACCCCTCCTTTTTCTGCTATATAATATACCAAACCCATAGCTTTTCAAATAGTGGTGCCGGGCATTCAGAAACACGGCCAGGAAAGCACTCACACCTATGGCATAAAATGCCGTCTTCATGGTTGTCTACTTTGATAATGTTCCCGCCTTTTTCTCAAAACATGGTTTCCGTTCTGAACCTTGTTTTGTTTCCCCCCGGGCGACTTGCCCTAAGTGTCTGTCATGCCTTGGAAAGAACCCCAGCGAAATTCCGCGATGACAGCAAAGTTTTCGCGGTGGATGCTAAAACAGCATAATTTAACAGAATGCTTGCCCCTATACCATCCTTAACCAGTTATTCGTTGTTGCTCAACCCCCGCTGCCGAATCCATTCCCAACAATTCTGCCAAAGCACACGACTGCCGCCAATGGGAATTTCGGTCACAAAATTACATCTACGAACCCCCGACGTGCCAAAGTGCGCACCTAGTCCACAGCCTCTACCTGTGGTGGCTTCTGATACGGCTACTGATATTAATAAAGAGATATTTCTCGAGGTAAATGCAGAGGGTATGAACAAAATTTGCTGTAACAAGGCTAAAATTTCTTGATATCGGAAGCGGAGGAATGTACCAAGGAGTGTGAACATAAGCAAAAGAAGATTATGGTAGCATTTCCCCGAGAGGGTGGTGAAGCAGCTTAAGTTATCTGGGCTGATGGCGACGGAATGGCACTAAACTGAATGACAAGCGAGGAGGTGTGAATTGGCTCCCCGACAAACAACCAACGCATGAGAGGAAAAATATCTAGCAGGTGAGTCCAAAATGAGAGGGAAGTGCCAGAGAATATGCAATGGGTTGAGCAGAAACAGTGGATGGAAACACTTCCAGAACAATAGTTGATTAAAACAAAGAAAGGATAACAACAGTGGATGAAAATTGCACGTGTCCTCACTGGTTAAGCTTCGTTTTCATTTGAATAGAGAATCTGAAGCCTTCAGCAGTAAGGAAAGAGGGACGTGAAAAGCCGGGCCCCTAGAAAATTGACCACCGAACCTCAGCAGATGTGGGAACAGGATATACAGTAGGGACAGACGCTTGTTTGGCGGAGGAACAAATCAATCTGCGAAAAGTAAATTTTACCTGGAATCAAAGTGCACTAGTATGAAGGGACAATACTGCTGAGAAGATTACAAACAAGTACCAAAACACTTCAGCTATCACTAAAACGTTCGCCGCAGCAGTTTGATTAGTGTAAAACCTTTTGATTGGAAACCCGGATATGCACCAGAGCCAAACGAATGCGAACACATGAGAAAGCCCGTGAGCTGCGGGGCTGGCAACTTGTTACTCACAGCGATGCTATTCAGTGGGGTACCCAGACCAGTTGGAGTCTTCGAGAGTCGAAACCAGCTTCACTCGCACAAGGCTGCGGCACCGATTTTCTCTCGATGTGCGCTCTCAAAAGCAATGAATCTGACTGCGCCTCTCAACAAGATGATCAATGTGAACGTGCGCCGGAGAAGAATGGAGAAGTTTTGGGTAAAATTGTAGACGGGTGGACATGAAAATGGGTCTCAAAGGTGAGTAAGGCTGAAAGGTCTCGGGGCGGTTTCTGCAGAGCTTTTACGGCCTTTACAGTGGGGGTGTATGGATAATGCACCAGCAGTAGACCAGCAGAAACCCGAGAACGGCGAAGGCTTTGCAGGTGTGGTTCCTATCCGCACCCTTACCATCGCTTCAGGAAAGGCAACAGATGGCTAAAATAGGACTCAGTCAGAGCTAGGCCAAGTGTTTCTTCGGCAGGAAACGCGCTTAACCGGGCTCGGCTTCTCGTCATCTGCCGCAGTGGGATTTCCATTGGTCATGAAGGAAAGGAAAGAGTTAGCGTGGTGGCGATTGAAGTAGTGGGATAAACTAAGAGTAAGGAGAATTGGAATCGCCAATATGCCACCTACGGAACAACTTCAAGGATTTCTCACGTTACATCTCCCAAGCTGTGGACCAAAGATACAGCCGACAATGCTGAAACTGGGCCCGAAATAGATCACAATTACTGGGCACTAAATTGCAAATGGGAGTAGAGACGTCATAAATTAAGTAGACGTAGGTGACCAACAATTCTTGCATTGTAGTTTAAATAGTGAATATGAGTAGTGAACAAGAGTATTTAACAGGGGAAATGAATGTAACGGACAAGTGGCATTAGAAAAGAATAGTAGGCAACACCAAAATAGTTTTCCTTCCCGGATAATGGACCTTGATGAACCCGACGCGCCTCACCCTTTTTCAAATCGAACCTGATAACGAGTGCGCTGCTATAAGAGTTGTGGCTGATGAGGCCAAGGTAAATGTCCGTTATGCAAGGTGTTTTTCGCCGACGGCCACATGCGGCGTGCACAGATTCAGTAAGACGACTGCCTGTGGAAAAATTTAATACTTAACCTGAAAATTTTTGGAGCGAGCCTTGAGATGAAAAGATGATTCACGACCCTGAGGCATTTATGTTTTCCAGAAATTTTCTGGTGCGACGTTCTGTCCCCAAGCCCTGCAGGTCCCTCACGAAATTTGAAACATTATGTTTAGTCCCACGGTAAACTGCAAAGTATCGGAAATATTCTCGTGAAGAGACCGCCTGCGAGGTTATTTGTGCATTGGGAATATGAGCTTCTAACATCTACCATTGTATGTTGCTAAGGCCATAATTGACGGCGGCAGGAACAGGTACATCTTAGGCCGGCCTTAAAGGCGATGTTGATTGTCGGGTTGTCGAGGCCCAGCAAACGGGGCGCAATAAAACATCTCGCTGAGAGGGTAATAATTTTGCAAGTTACCAGATGCATTCCGTAGAAACCTGGAAGTAGTCAAGGCAAACTTTATCAAACTTCGTATTACCAGCTAAAACAGCGTTCTGATTTTCTGAATATATGAGCAGGAGAACTAAAGGTCAAAAGATTGCGAGATTATCGTGTCATCAAATCAGTATAATGCCCAGTGAACAATTTGTGTTCATCTAACCGTTCTTCTTCATATGCAGACATTATCCAGGGGTGACTTTCAGTGAGTGACGACAGAAGCGGCGGACCTCAGCCTAGGGGAAGGGTCTTAATCAGGCTGACGGGGATAAACAAATAGCTTATACAACGGACTGAATGTGCCTGTACGGTCTCGGTAAATTTGAAACGCAGAGCCTAACGGTGCCTTGCTGCCGCAAATTCAGCTACGGCAGTCACCATTTTGGGAGTCCAGATACTTCGTAAGATATAACAAAATTATTTATTCTAGGAAATGAGACTTGAAACTATTTCAATTGGAAAATTTTGTTGAATTTCTCCATACGAAAGAAACCAAATCTCGTTCTAACAAGGCAGTGGTCATTCAAAACCAACCCATTGATATCGGAAGGCACGAAAGAAAGATTGCACGAAGTTTTTCCAGTTATGTAGCTTCAAGTTATGTCCAAAACAGATGAACACAACGGTCAGAACATCAAAACAGCAGCGGCTATGAACGTGTGTTGACCGGTCAGTATTATGGAATGGCCGAAGTTGGCCATTTGTCAACGCGTTGCAGGACTTAACAGCTAACGAACCAACAGGAAGCGGTCTAAAAAACAAAGGGTTTACAAGTAGTACCCTAGTTGATGCAAGTTCGTTCATCTTAGACTTCGAAATGCGCAGTTAGTTAGTCGTTTTTAAAGTATGGCTGCGGGAAAACAGTACTGTCGGGTAAACTGATGGCCAAGTGGACGCAATTTGCGGCAAAATTGGCTGCATGGTGTAACCACAATATAGGACGGAACATACAATTTCACCAACAAAAAGGAGCTTCCTGAAAATCAGTTTCAATTGCAGCTGTGCGGTGCTCAGATGGAGCATGAGGAAAGGGGGTGGTCATATTTTGGGGTGCTTTAATCCTTCATTATTTATGAACTGGCGCGTATATTTGGGAACATGTGAATAACCTCAAGCTTTTATTGAGCTGTCGTTGAAGTCTTGGGGATTCAACGGATTGGGAAGAACTGGCCGATCACTTATTCAACAGGCACTTGGTAAACAAGAGCCAGTCTGAGTTTGAAAAATCCGACCATCGGCAATCAACGTCACCGATTTCTGGAAATCTCATTTAAATGGATGCCAACCACCGTAGGGCAGCAATGGTCATTGCTCCCAGCGCAAACAAAGCAACCAATGATGAATTTCATCTCTGCTTTTCAAATCAAACCCTGTCGCCACGCGGGACACCTTTCGGTATTAAGCAGCAACACATGTGACCTGTCGCAGTCGCATGGTGAATATCTGCAAATTCATTGGCAAAATATGGCATACGATCAACCATTCGATTGAGTGCTGGCCCCATTAGCATTCTCGAAATATATACGTGCTTCGTCGTGATTCGCGAGCCTCAGCTGCTATTACCTGGTGAGTAAAAACCTCTCTATGTTGTATAGCGGAAAATTGCACTAGACTTTCATCCAAGGAACACTTGAAAATGCACCGATCATAAAAGTTTTCAAGTAAAAGCTTGTTTTCTCTCAATTGTAAATTGCGTAAATAAAAAAATCTCCACTCAGTTTTGTTCAGAATCACCTCGCCGGTCGCCTTTAATTCCACTTCTTGTGTCTTGCTTAAGGTGTAAGAAGCCGACTGTCTCCGATCCAACTTTTTCTACATAGATATAGTTCCTGGTTATCGAGAACTGTGCTTGACAGACACATCAAACTTTAACTTTGACAGCATTTTGGAGAACCGTATCTGGGCGAATTGCGTAAATAGGCCAAAAACTTCAATTCTTGTTCTGGTTATGAACCTTTGAATGCCTCATTAAAGGGGCATAAGCCCAGGGGTTATGATCAGCTGATATTCATCTTTCCAAGTTACTTCCGAGGCAACGCAGGTTTTCAACGAACCGATAGTGAATGTCCGTGTGGAGTGACAACCCGGACCCTGCGAGATCCTTGACAAAGTCCAAATGACGAGATAAATGAGGCCAAACAGTTTTGTATTTTCTTAGTTTTTGTTATGCCGCATCATGAGTACATTAATCGACCCGAAGTGGATTCCCTGGCCCTGCCAAAGCAGGGCTATTCGTTGGCCATGCTCAACTATGCATGACTTTTCTGCCCATCAAACCATCTCAGAGATATAGCAATGCTTTTGGGACCCGTCAAAATATAGCATTTTGCACGAACTGTTTCGGCAATTTCTTCAGCTTTTCAACGCTACCAGAAATTTCCTCCCCTTCCATTACATTAGTCGGTTCGTGAACCTCGCAGAGTTTGCTAAGCGGGACGGATGTTCTTCGCGCCAAAGGCAAAGGGATCCAAATTCTTCTCGTCGTCGAGAGCATCTCTCGAATTCTTTGGACAATGAGCCCAAAACCATTACTCCATCCATGTAGAATAAGTCGCTGCGCTTGACGTTCAACCAGACCAAATTTCATTCGCGATGCCCACGTTTTTAACAAACCATTTAACGTTTATTGACACCCGGATTCACGAGGGGAGCGACAAATATCACAAGAGTTTAGGGCGTTACCCAAAACGACGCAACAGTGAATGAAGAGTTCGAACGAGTATGGCGTGTCTCATTCGTAGGTTTGCGTTAAAAATACCATCGTAGTCGACCCTTCATTGGGCCCTATTGTTCAGTTCATCGGCTGGATTACAGCAACGGAGAGCGGCGGGTGGTTTGTTGGTTGTTGTTGAACTTAACCGCCTGGGAGGCAGATAGTCTTGGGCTAGCTAGTAGGGCCGGTGAACCCGCGATTCAGGACTCTTGAGAGTGGGCAATGACTTACGACAAACCTTAACCGGATAAACTTAAGTTTACTCGAGCATACCTACATCAAGCTATTCACCAACGTTGGATGCTCAATCTCGACGCTCGATCTCAGCGCCAAAGCCCGTTTTTCTGTCTGTGCGGCCCGCTACTTATGATGCAGCGTGACTAAAGCGAATCTCGCAAACGGGCTAGGCGCGCCATAACGCAGCCCCCTGCGACCATCTTGTGTTTTAAGGCTCTGAATTCTTGCACGTTCTTGTATTCATAAACTTGTGTATATACTGGTGTGATCTTTTAGTCAGAAGGAGCAGAGCCACATGAAAAGCCAGTTGCCCTGTAAAGGCAAAGGAAGGGAAACTCGGGGAGTGAACGATTTGGGCACTTAGGTAAGATCATTTACAAGACTGAGTGAAGTACCATCTTATCGCCAAAAGGTATGCTGACTGTAAGACGACAGAATTCTTATGATTAGTGACTCCTGAAGGCATGCAGTGAAAGGGGATTGCGTTAGAACAAAGGACCGGCACTCTAAAAAGCGGCTGTGCGAAGGATGTGTGGGACCTGGAAGTATTCTGTCAGCAAACTTCCTAATTGCGGATAAGTTCTGATCAGCCGGCTCAATGAACGACTTGCACGGTGGTACGATGAACACACTGTTAGCAGTTTTCAGTCTTCGGAGGAGAATTTTAAAGGGTTTCCTAAGTGAACATGCGAAAACAAATGAGGGTGTTGAAAAGGCGCTAGTCTGCAAAGTAGTAGATAGGTCATTGTTTCGCCGTACAATGTCTTAGGCTTCTGCACCGTAAAACCAACCTCAAGGGTTATTTGCATTTGTAGATATATGAGAAATCCACTTGACATTTTTGATAACCAACCCATAATTTTCATATTAATGAGTCTATTGATTGTTTTTCAGTTGATAGGCACCGCGTGGGACGGGTAGGCTGACAAAGAGAGGCAGCAACTGTTCCGGGCATTCATATGTGCTTTAAAATAAACTTGTTGACATAGGGAAATAGTAGGTAGAACACGATTGGTTGTAAAATACGTGAAGGTCGTTTTTGCCTGAGACTGATGTGGAGAAAGCAACACCAGCAGCATGCTTAAACTGGTTGCTGTAGGAATTAGTTCACAGATTGCTGATGGGTGTTGAGGCAATACACGTTGAAAGAACGGCGCCATAAATAGGCCCGGGGAACCCCACGACAGTTTTTACGTTTTACCACCCACTTCTGTGCATCAAACCAAAAAAGATATTGGTAGGGATACAAATGCAAGAGAATTGTCTAAGAGGAAGCAGTGCATAGAGTTATTCGGCGTCTTAAGACCTACAAATATGAAAAAGGAAGAGATGAAGTCCAAAGCAGATGCACTAGACTTATAAGTAGGCTAAAAGAAGTCGCGGGTAATTACAGAGCGACGTACGTACTCGAATACAGTGCCATCTGTCAGTTTCCAGCTCACAAATGGCTGAGCTAATGGGGCGAAGACGCATGGCCAAGGCAGCAAAATTTCTAGTTTTCGGGATTGAGACAGGAGTGAATACTCGAAGTAGGTGAAGATAGAAGACAAGCTTAATAACGTGTTGCTTAGACCGGTGGACGCATCAGTCAGTGTGCTCTGTGAGAGAATACAATGGATCTTGTGGACCTGCCCCTTTTCATGCAAGGGATCTTAAGAACTTCTTCCTTCTAAACATGTAGCTGGCATACAATCTTCATGAATCAGTCTGAAGGAAGACGGGCGGAAGAATGCGATAACACGTGATTTTTGCTGCCTGCGCCGGAAGAAGTCCCCTTTTCTTTCTCCCACAATATTGGATTGCTTAGCCACAGTTAGCTGCTGCCATTGTCATTCAACAGCTGGCCGATGAATCTTGGGTTGACATACTTAACTTTTGGTTTTATTAAAGTGGTATCTGTGCCAAAGCCTCATTAGTCTCCCTGCAGAATTCGTTGACTGGGACGAGATGTCACCACTTTTGAAAGAGAGTACTTGCGGTTGACATCAATTATCAAAGGTCGTCTTGGTCGTTTTTAAGCCAAGGCTCTCACCCAGTAAACAAAGTTCTAAAAGAATCATATATAAATGCATGATGAGGCCTTCAACGGGGAGTAATGTCGCTGCGTGAAAAATAGCGGAGGTCAACTTACATTTAGTTGGTTAGCATAAAAGAATGAAACGCGAATTGATGATATATTCTGAGCCTCAGTATAACCATACATTGGTCATTAGTTGGGGTGACTTTACTTTCACCAGTGTAGAAACTGATATAGTCGGTAATAAACCCTTCCAAAATGGACTTTTCCTTGACGGTAGAGGGCCCAAATTTGTCGGATGAAACTCAGTCAGCGGTGCTTTAGGTGCACCCTTGGAATCACTTACAACAGTACGTGGACTATCCTGAAGTCACAGAAAATCACTGGCCAAACTTCATCAAAAAGCTGAGACCCCATATTGTGAGCTGAAGGTGGCTTTCTGCAAGTTCGTCTTGGCTTCCTACCACGGAGTGAAACGTGAATTGACCTTGGGCTACCACGACATATGCTTCACTTTGGAGGCAATGACAGCGGCCTCAGCTGACTAGGAGTTTGTGTGCTTTATCATAAAAAATGCAGACCTTTTTGAAACTGCCTCCCCTCCATTGATTTTAAATTCATCGATTGATATGGGGTAATCCGCAACTTCTGGGTTCGGCTGCCTTTATTACTTAAAAAGATACAAACAAAGTGATGACTCGCCGACTGGCCCAGAACGACATGCGTGTTTTTCCGAAAACAAAAGGTCTTCTGATCATTGCAACTGCCAGGATATACATCTCAGCCGAAGGGGTTGCACTTAAGAACCGTCTGCCGGCCAGCATCACTGGCGGATTAGATCAATGGAGTATACCAAAGCCCGATTCTTTCGAAGCCAAATTCTTGATAGCCCGGATAGTGCTACATAACAGGCAATGACGACAGCAGCGATCAACCAAGGGCTGTTAAAAGTAACCATAATTCAACCTGAAGGAATCCAGATAAGTGAATGGAAATAAACGAATAACTGAAGCAAACCTGTGCATCGTTAGATTGGCTTTTTGTGGGATTGGGTTAACCGGCCAGTGCAACGAAGAAGTAAGGTAGCAAGATAAAACAACATTTGTATCTGATTTTGGAATTACTATTTGTCTGATTTTGGTACCCAAAAGACTGGGGCGCTACTGCCTGCACTACCCACAGGCGGACATCGAGTCCCCGAAGATCCGCTGTGAATTGACGCCGAAATTTGTGACGTGCACTTGATTGCGCTCATTTCGACGAAGAAGAGAGTACGCTGTTTTAAACTTACCAGAGAAATTCGGACTCAAGATTACCGAAGAGCGTTTTGAGCAATGCATGGCCAAAGTCGACTCCTAAATTCAGTAACCACCAATGCGCCAATTCTGCAATACTAGATTATAAAATTAGGCAATGTTCAAGTACAAACCCACTTCAGTTTTACGGTCTCAGGGGACCCAAATCAGAGCCCATGTCACCATACAAAAAAGCGCACGTGGTTTACACAGGCCCCAGAATGGTAAGTGTCAAAATCGCGAATATGCAGCCTTCCAAGAAAACAAAGCAAAACTAAGAAAAATGGCGAAGTCATTTTGTGAGGGATTTCATGAGTTCTCATCCAGAAGTTGTTTATTGCTGGGATTTTCCTTGGCCGTGTGTTGCAATGTCCGCCAAAATTTGTCAAACCCAAGCAGGTAAAAGGAGTATGTGGTCATCCCTGCATACCCGATCATGTTGAAAATGCACTGCTCTTTCGACAACCGCCCACATAATTGGCCTCTATGACATGTCCGATCAATCGGTTTCTCTTTCACTAACTTCGCAACCCTTATTAACAGTTACCAAGTCCATCATATGCAGTGACCAGAAATTAAGCAAAGGAGATTGGTTCGCGGAAGCTGTCCTCACAGAAGCGATGCGGTATGTGAGGGCTTGGATATGTGCAGTTTATTGTGTGAGTGCATGACCATGGGTAAAAATGAAAGACGCAGGTCTCGTGGTTGACATCTGTTAAACATAAACCAGCCGATACATGGCTGTCAGAATGCGTGTTTGATAATATAATGCATTACCACGTGCATGTGAATCAATGGAGTGTCGTGGCAGCAACGTATCGACACAAGACTTCGGTGCTAATAGCTAGTTAAGACAGTTATTTCACTTCGTCATTCGGCGTCATAGAATGGGCCACAATCGGCGACTGGTCTCATAAATGTCTCCCGTATTCACTATGCGGCTGGCATGGCTATGCTGGTGAAAACAATGTGTTCATATGAATGCGGAGTCAAACTTTCTTCGTTATCAGTGAGTTTGAAATGCGCTTACCGTTTGCCTGCGGGACCTGCTTATCGTCTGCTTCATCCTAAAATTCCAAGTGGCTTGCGCGACGCAAACCGCGAGTCAGCGTCCTCTTTGCCATTCTAACTTTGGCCATTTTATAAATCGGCTGGAGATTCTAATCTCCTGTTCCATGGCACAGATCGGCCACGAGCCAAAATGAACATGCTCGTCGGGGACCATCGCAACATCGGCTGCCATAAGCGACCGTTTCTTATGTATCAATTTCTGTCGGACTTCCATAGTCAGTGCATATTCTTGCAACCGACTTCTTCAAAGGACCACAGCCATTTCAGTGGCTTGCTTTCACCCATGAAGATATATCGCGCCAAGATTAATGGGTTCCATGAAACTACCGCTGGGCCTTGGCGCCAAAAGTTCATTACCGATCAAATCCAAACTAGTCTTTCGGAGATACTGCTACCGACGGTTGCTTGGTTAGTATTCTTTCCACTTCGTTTAACACTGCGCCCAAAATCTTGTCATCAAGTTTTGTCGTTTAATGGATAACAACAATATCTTTCGAACGGATCTTATCAAATGTTTTCATATCCAACGGCGATGGCGGCGGTAGTAAATCCCAAGCGTCGCACGTCTATCATTCAGCGTGCTGCGCTTCAGGCTCTGATTCCAAAGCAAACGCTCTGGATTAGCTCCAACAAAGTTTCAGCCATTATCGGAGTATATGTTGCAAGGCACGAAATGCTGTTGGGCTTGCAAAGGCTGATCCGTGCAACCTCGGATTTTAATACACGGAGTTCAACTAATTCTTTTAGATTTCATATACTTTCTGTCCGGTTTCTGCACCTCACCCAAAGGGGACCGGTGTACTCCATCTCCGTGTCGCCTAACGGCCGCCAACTAGGGGACAGTGAATTTTGGTAGCGAAGCCTTTGGTTGTCTTCCCGTTGCGACCTTGCATTTCTGGCATTGCATGGACCCTCTGACAGATTGCTTTTGTTGCTCTTCCACTAGCGATCCAAAGCCGTTTTCGAATAACAGCGGGTGATTTCCCCGAATGTCCCTCCACTTCCTGGGTATGCCGCACAAACAGATGAACGACGCGGTGTCGAAATGGGAAGATGATCGGCTATTTCGCGCCAAAGACCTGATCGGGTATAGTCAGTTTAACACACACTAGAAACAAACCATCAGAGAGTTTCGGGTTTAACCTCTTAAGCTTTTAATCACCTGTACTAACCGTCTGCCATCACCGTTCCATAGCTGCACTCCGTAACTGTCAGACTGAAGCACTCGGATGCCATACTCTGCAGCTTGCAGTCCTTCTGAAGCTGTAGCGCTGATCCGTGTGCTACAAAATGGTTAAACACCCTCTACCGAAAGCCGCTGTTTAAACCTGAATGGCCAAGCCAATGACAAAAGTAAGCTGGTCTGCGGCGAGTACCTCTCGAGCTTATACGGAAAACACAGGGGCGTGGATAAGACAGCTTTCACTGCGTTACCCTTTACTTCCGGCGTCGGCTGACGTTGCTTGTCGAGGTCGCTCACTGGTCAAGGTTTTTTGGAGGAGGCTGAGAAAGTCTGTGCCGTTAGTCTGTTTTTCTGGCGGTTGCAGATTGTTCGTCCCACGGACGCGTTGGTCGGCTGTACTGTCGGCTAATTGTACGCACTTACACTGTTTAACGTTTGTGCCTTCATGTTTGATTGTGAGCCCACTTGCGATAAAATTACTGAAACTTTCTTTATAATTGTGAACCAGGTGCAGTACAATCATGGAATCCTTCCAAAACACCGAAGGTCGGTCGGCTGACTTGAAAAACCCCACAGTCGGCAGGATCTTTACGGCCAAAATGTCCATACTAAACTCCAGGTGTGAGACGGATAGCAACTTCAGATATGCGACGTGAGACTTGGCCGGAAATACCCTGAATTCAAAGTTCCCGTCTCCTTCACTCCATTGTCCACAAGACACTTCCGGTTAGTCAAAAGGAGACAACTTCCTTGTTTCCGGCATCCCAATCTATCCCGAGAGCTTCCTCGATTTTTATAGGTGGTACATTCGTCGGACGGTTTCCCTCCGTTCCTTTATCTGTGGAGATGACCCTGGATCGTAAGAATTCGTAAGACTTCGTACGGCCGCCCTCCTTTACCATTTCCACTAAACCCACCAATTGTTCGTTAGCCATGTCCTCCTCAGCGAAAGTACCGAGGTAGTCGTCACAACCAAACCTGGTGTTAACGCTACCAACTATGGCTTGCTTATATGGCACTCCGTGTGGCGTCATCGACTCGTCCGATGAGTAATCGGCGCACAGTGGAGACGACAATGGTTGGGATATCGTCCTTTATTCCATCATTGGTTTGTTTATGCTGTTCTGATCTCACCACTTTTATTCTTGTTCGGCGACTTTACCTGAAAGCAAAATTATTCTTATGTCAGCAGATACTGTCACTTTGCCCACTTCAAATCCGCGTTGAATCTCGATCGGTTTTGTAGTCCAATATGGTCCCTTCAACAGCGGACCGTTGTGGAAAGTTCCTTGGAACTTTACTGCGCAGTGGAAAACTGCGCGCAGTTTTTTGTGTTTCTGAGATTTAGGCACAGGATGGTGGGACACACCGAGTAGTTTTCTGTCCTTATGGGCAATGCCACCTTTTCTGCGCTCTCAGAAATTTTGTAGTGCACCGCTACCTTGGAGTATCGTTCCAGCGGCTGTCCGTCGTGAAAAAATCTTCCTATCGGGTGCAACAAGCTTTGGAGGACATACTCCCTGTTATTCACCGTACGTTCTGCCGGTGGCCTCTTTGGCAGCGGCCCCACGAAATGATTCGAAAGGATCCTAGTCTCCCTTAACACTGCCTTCAAAGACAAAAGGTATTCTCAATGCGTTGGAGCGATCATCCCCTAGGTCACAAAGTACTCACTCGTGTAACCGGTTCAGTTGTTTCTCTACACTTTTCGGGCTTTGCAATGATGCAGCTGGTCAGAAACTTCGCACCCGAAGGACCATATGGCATCCATCCCAGTGCTGCGCACCGTGTGCGGATTCCTGGTGTCCCCAACTCTCCGCTCCATAATCCAGTGTGCCTAAGCTGCGTTGGAACTCATTAAAAGTTCTACCAGTTCAATTTCCCAAACGGTCACGCTTAAGTACTGCAAGTGCGGTACTCCGGACATTTTGGTTTCAATTGATTTTGGGGCCCACATCGGCAGATCGGCCAGTTTACGTTCATCCGTTGTCCCGAACTGTTGGCTATTGTCCTGCAAAAGAAGTTGTAAAATCCAATCAACCAGCAGCTATGACTGTCATCTCATTCACCGTGCCCATTGCTAAGGGCGTTGGTTGCCCTGTAATTGTTTATGCGTAAATTGCTCACTCATGGAAATTGTATCCGACTCACCGTCTAGGGAGGGGAGCACATTTGCCAAATGTATTTTACTGCGTTAAATAGACTTTTGCGCACAAACCACCAAGTCGTAGTTCAGTCAAAAAATGTTAGAGGAAGTAAAATGTAGGGAAAAGTAAAAGAAACGAACTAGAGGTAAAATCGTTGCCTTGTAATAAAACAATAAAAACCTATCCAAAAATAATCATAACACATTATGATAGGTTACTGGGGAATTCTGCCGAGACCCGGTCTGGGTTTATTAAAATTTGCGCTAAATATAGAAAGGTAGAGTTTCTATAGATATTGATTCTAAAGGTTAGGGAACGACAAGCGGATGGTGTAGAAATAGGACAGCGAAGCTTGAGAAGATCGTTGTGCAGAGGATGCCTTGGAACCAGAAAGAATTTTGTTAGCAACTTTCTCAGATGCTGATAAGTGTTGGTCACATAGATTAAGGGATAGTTTAGTTAGTGGTACGAAGGACACACGGCTAGTTATTGGCAGCCCACGGCCAGGAATTTTAGTCTCTTAAAAACTAAACTGGATAAATAACCGGAGAACATTAAAGGAGGATTGGAAAAACATTGATATACAAATTGGGAGATGGTGCATTTTTCACCTTCTAGTGCCGAAGCTTCCTGATTTGGAATGAGAACCGTCGGGAATTCTTTACACAGGTATAAATGTGAGCGGTCCACTTCAGATTCATATCATTGGGAACCCCCAGATATTTCACAAGCCCAACCCTGGTAAGAGGTTTTGTTTGATGAAAGACGCTTCGGATGGGTAGTTTGACCGCGAGAGAGAACAGACTTTCAAAACATATAGATGTTTGTGATTTAAACTAGCTGGTGCAGAGAAATCGTAGATGGAAGAGAAGTTCCTTGAAACATACCACTGAGCACATTGAGAAAACACAAGTTGGCGAACAAGCTCGTTTCCAGTGATTCGTACTCATGCCATTACATCACTATATATATATAT